>CM032661.1:43029360-43057632 GCA_019095985.1 Streblospio benedicti
TTGGCAATGAGAATCTGATTGTCCATCAAGAATATCACATCTGCAACAAATATATCCCTTTTCTGGATTTTGTTTTATTGTATGTACTAAATCATCACTTAATTTTTCACATCTGCAATGTACCCTATGTTGACCTTTGCTGCACACAATGAATTTAGTGTTACATCTCTTTTTACAAACTGGGCATACTATGTCTATGGCGTGCTCAGATTCTTTTCTGCTTGTTGATGGTAGTTTTCTGGATTTTTTAATCACATCATCTCCATTCATGTCTAAGGACTTATTCTGGGCTCTCTCAGACGAATTATGATATTGTGTGGACAATTCTATGGATGCTGGAGGTTCTAGATGATAAGATTTCTTGATGATTATAGGTTCCTGTTGTTTTCCCATGTCTGGTACATTAAATTGTATTTTCTGTAATTCTTTTTTCATGTTGTGATTATTTTCATTTATATTTCTAGCATTATTTTTAAGCAACCTGGATATCTTATCTATCTCTTTGTCAAAATGTTTGTAATTTCGTCCATTTATCATGGCTGAACATGTAGTATTGTACATATTGATCACATAATTTAGTATTCCGTCATCAAAGTGCATACACCATTCCACTATGTTACCTTTTTGGTCCTTGACTTCTCTAATGACAGCATGTCCGCTTTCTGCATGCCATTTCATTATTTTTTCTATATATTGTTTGCTTAATATATAAGCTGCTGCTGAGAAACATAATGTGGTACTGTTGATATTTTCTTTAATTAAAATATCATCTTTTACGCAACAAGATATAAGTTTCTTAACTGTGTTTTCATCATTTAGCTGAAAATCTTTTATCAGTATATTGCTCGAATCAGAGTTTTGGTGAATATCATCAGCATATTCTTTTCCTCTCTCAAATACTGTTAGCTGGGACATATTATGCATGTTTGTAGCATCCATTTTTTTTTACTTTGCTTGTTTAAGAAAAATAAATATCATCTACTCACAGTTTTACGTTCATTTTCAATTTAATAGTTATGACGCTGCTTTTTTTTCAATTCATTCAGTTCAATAATGTTCAATATTTCATTAATAATCACTTGCCTCTTGGCGCCAGCCGTAAATTCACTATACTCCCCCTCAGTGCCAGACACGCATTTTGCGTGGCGTGTTATTCACAGTGGGGGCTTCAGTTGTCATAGTTGAAATATGATCCTTTGTAGCTCTTCGTTTTTCATCAGAACATTTTCACATTTACAGTACACATTCAGGAGACGGTCTAGTTTCTTATTTTTTACCATTATAAATAAAGATACATACAGCATAAAGTTAAATTTTGACAATTTCGAGTAATCGTCCATTCATTTGACAGCTTGCGTGGTTGATTTTAAATGTCGTAGTAGCAGTAGAAATTTTAAGTGCAGCGAGTTTTTATCCAGGATAGACACAAAAAACACCATAAACCATCCCTATTTCATAATAATATATTTTTACTTACAATATTACGGACCAAAAACGTGTTCAACTTTTTATTTCTTCAAGGCCGTGAAGTTTTGACAGGCACCAGTGCTACCACTCGACCACCCGACAAAAACATCATCCGTTTTGATAGAAATACTAGATTTCCAACGTCCACACTTATTGGGTAGTTTGCCAAACGGTTTATTTGTGATTCGGTATCCAAGATACAATAAGATGGAGCGTGGGTGACGAATAATATGATAATTCTTCTTCAAAATGTTCAACTTTGTCACTCTTACCAAAAGCCGGTATTTCCTGAAAATCAGCCTTGCGCAGCGCGCGTCGCTGATATAGAATCGTAGGAGCGCTCTTGATAAAGGCTAATTCGGGGTTCCTTAGCAGTGTCAACGTGTTTTGTGGCGCTTGAACCTAAGAATACCGCTATTCATTTTGATTAAGGCTCAAAATATATATCTGGATATGACCTTGATGAGTCTAGTTTCACATTTGTTTAAGGTCTCGATGAATAGCAGGCTTCACGACGATTCAAACCATATACGACAAGCTATGGTTTTGCGAACACAAATAAGAGTATTTCGCGGCTCAAAATTGCAGCAGATAATGCGTGTTTGGTGGGTAAATATTCGTTCACACTAATATAATTAAAATATTAACACTATGCTGCTTATTTACTTCTAGAAATGCTTCGAAATGTCAAGGTAAAGTTGTTGTTGTTGACATACCGAATTTGAGACTAGAACCACGAGTGTTTATATACGAATATGGCAGACAAACTCAAACTGTTTTTCTGAAAACTGAGGCGCATATATGCGCCTCGGCGGCATAAGGGGTTAATTACAAATTGCCAATTTTGAGGCCTGAACCCTGCACCAAATAGATTTTTCACAACCATGTTACCCATAAAGCTGCTGCTGCGTTGGCGCCTGCCTCTCTTGGGCTACCGCAAACTGCCGCCGTTACTTTGTCTCTGTTCTGTCGCCAAACTTCCAGGTATCAACAGAAAACCACCAAGTTTGACCCCAAAAAGCGGCGAGGTTCACCTGAGCAACTGAGATGTCATCAAATACAAGTTTCTTGTCGTCGCATCTGGCATCAAACTTGATTTTATATGGTGGGTCAAGAAAAAAAACATTAGATTACAAAAGATTTTTTTGTTTTTTTTTTTTAAAGATTTTAATCAAGGTTTTTTGCTTGAAAATACAGATCTTTCATCACGGTGATGAAGATTTTGCGGTAAGCATCCTGTTTAATTTTTGGGTTGTTTTTTAATTGGGCCCCCTCATTTTTAAAATGGCCCTCTCTTTGAAGGTCAATGGGCCCGTATCCCCTCAAATGCAGTTATGTGGTTATCCGAATACGGAGGAATACCGGTGTGTTATGGTCTTACAATATGGACCCGGTAAAAGAGCAAGATTTGTATAATACTTAATCTGCATTAACAGGGGTGTGCGCCTATTAAGGGTATGTGCGATAATAAGGTCGAATACGATATTAGACTTTTTAATCAGGTTTTCACAAACTGTGGCAGTGAAGTTGCCAGAGTCACCTTACTGAGGCCCGTCATCGATAAATTAATAAAACCAAGTGGGAGATCATTGATTATAACACAAAGTATTAAAAAAACTAACATATATACACAAATGCATATCTTTGCAATGCAAATATTGCATTGTAAATATAATGAGCAGATTCTTTAACAAATTATTTCAATGGACTTTGTTTTAGGTATAATGGATTAAAAGAAGAAGACGATTTTTCGAATGTAACAAGACTGGAAGATGTCCAATCAGAATGTTTGCAATATGCTACAGAAACAACAATTATGATGTGTGTCTTAATGCTAGAATTAGAATTGGAAGAGACACATCCTGAATAGAAAGTGGAAATATGTTCACTTTAAAATACAGCATATGAACTCTGCTTAAAATATTGAAAATCTTATAAACTGCACGACAGATTTGGTAAGTGGGTCAGGAGACTTCACGGGATTCCTGGAGATAGACAATAAGTGGCAGGTGCTTGCTGACATATGATAAGGATAAGACCAAAATACATTTGTCTTTCCTTGTAGCTTTGTCCGGTGTTTGGTCAACCTTTCCTTGCGAGTTGTGCCACATACAAACACGTGGCAGCAGAAGAAATCAAATCTACACGCACGCACACGCACACACATTTGACAGGAGTGCATTGTGTTTTCAGCCGCTGACACTACACGATCACGGATACAGTAAGGCCAAAGGAAAGCAGTTTTTTTAATTCTATCACGATTATACAGTCACAGCACTGAAAGACTGCGAAAAGGCAGTTCCTATACCTAGCCATGTCCTAAATACACATTTTTAGATACATGCGGCCATTTCTTTTTCTCCCGTTTCCCTTGTTGAAACATTGATTTAATTAAGCTGGGGATTAGATTAGAAATGTCCAGATTTGTGGCAAAACCCACAGCACCGGTCAGTACAGCAGCTCCCATTTGGTATACAAAAAATCCATACGGCTGCCGCACGGCAGATTTCCCATTCGCTGTGAGTTTTTAAGCGCCGCTCGGCAGATTTATTAAAAATACCATAACATAATAATTCATACACCAACTGACAGCCATCTTCCCTCAGTATAGTGTTGACGAGCACAGGGGATCGGTTAAGACCAGGGAGCTGTCTGGAATTTACCAAGGTAGGCAATTCCACTATTTATAATTCTAGTAGAAAATTTACTGTAGTAGATTTTGCTATTAAACATGGCATTCCCCAATTGCGGAGTATTGAAATGTAGGGACTGGTGATGGATGGAAAGCTGGTGGTGGTCGGCCGCTTGATTCATCTTGGCAAATAAATCAGCACCACTTGGGCTACTCGTGAGCCCCATCCTAGTGAACTTGCTAATGGGAACAGGTAAGTAGAAAAATAAGTTACTTGCCCAATACATGAGAAGAATGAATTGCACGACATAATGGCTCATGTTGGTGCATGGTCCGCCCTGCGCCAGGGGAATGAGGATGGGAGTGAACAAAGGCAGCGCTCACTGGCCGGGAGGAACAATGGTGGTGCTACATAAAAGAGCCTCTTTGATAACTCATTACACCCAAAAGCGTAGGGCTGGAAAAGGTCCACGAGAACTCTTCACAGTTTGCCTGGAAGCTGGTGATAAATGGGCCGTTGAGACTTCATATTGATATTGAAAAATGGGAAAATAATTGACAACTCTCAGAAGGAGGATCAGACGAAGTATCAATGAAGCCTGCTCTTCCAAAGGGTGCTGCATCTACACCTGGCCAGTCATGGCCTTTAAGGTCCAACCCTGGCTTTTGTGGTGTATGTTTTGGCCTCAACTCACTGCGTAAATTGTGTTTGCTTGCTGTGACTAAGTACATTGGGGTTTTCAAAATATTGGACCTCAAGGAGCTTTACCATTCTCTGCTGAATGTTTTCTTTCAGCCGACAGAAAGATATGACACTATCCTCTAGTGATTTACGCGACCGCATTCAAGGGGATAGCAGTTCTACCTTCTATCCAAAGAGAGAAGCCACCCGCCCTAGACACACAGAACTTCATATCATGCCATGTGTATGTATTTGTTTTGTTACAGGCCCAAGACAGACTGAAGCTGTACATCAGCCTTCCCAGGACCACAACAATAACAGTGATGGAAAAAGCATCGTCTCACCCATGTAACACGTATGAAGTTTACAAAATATAATTCACGCACATACACACAACACCAATTCATAACAATTAGTTTTGCTGTCCAGTGTGGCAGAGTTTCATTTCACAGGATAGGAAGAGAAAATCTAGTGCTCGATGAGAAGATCTGTTGCGGAGGAAAGAACTGTAATTCCAGCTTAATTATAAACAAAAAAGGGTCATCTGGACATTAAGTATTGGTAAATTGCACAATACAAATATTACAAATTATTTTGGCTACTTCTTGTTGACGTCATGTGGGCGTTATTGACAGCCATAACAAATTTCCTTATTAGGTACTTGATAAATGTGAGCTTAAATATCACAGCTAGTTCTGAAATTTACAAACTAGATTTCTTTTTCAGACTTAATTTACGTACAAGGCAACTCAATGTAACTACCACGTTGTGTAATTATAGTCAAGCAAATTAAAATTACACGTTAAGTTTCAAAAGAACCGCCAGTCTATCCAAACATACTTTATTTTTCATTTTTAGTGAGTTTATATTGATTTACTGTTGAATTTACTGTTTATCTTTTTTAATTTTGGAGCTGCTTGTCAGAATTTGGTGTAGTAGTAAATGAAACCACCTCTTCACTAGAGTAATCATACAATATTGACTTTCCTTACTCCAAAGTATCTGAAAATTCAAATTGATCTCCCGTTGTCCTTTGATGGACACTACATTGGGATATTCATAAGCTATACCCAATTACGCTAGTTTCGAAGCTTCTTCCCCGTTGTGGGCCCCCAATTGGGTTTTTCACATGAGCACATTGTGTTTTCAGCTGCTGACCTGGCTCACCGAGGGAAAATCGTGTCACCAGCCACCGAGCAATGAAAGAGGGGAGGGTCGCTGTCACAAGGAATCTGGAGAAACTGAAAATGACAAAAACCAGCCACCAAAACAGTAGGGTCCAAATGAAACCTCTGCAGCCACAGACCCCTCGGAGACACCTAATAGTCAAGGTCTTCACTGACGCGTCCGAAACAAAGGCTATGTGGCCATCTGGGGGGCAAGGTGGTTTTCCAGAAAGTGGAGTGTGCAACTGGCAATGGAGTGGAACATTCAATACAAGTCTCTATTTTTTTTTTTTATTTTCTGCTGGAAATTGGAGATTCGCATTAGCTTTGGAAATTGGTATAAAGGCAGTTATGAAAAGTCATGTATACAGGTTTAACGACCAAATATATCTGCAAAAAGAAGGAGGACACATAGGTTTAGAGTTGACAGGTGCCATTGCAAGGGTATTCATGATATGGTGGGACACACAATTTTTAGAAAAAATAAAAAACATACGAACAAATTGGAATTTACATTTTTTTTTATGAGGTATATAGATGATACAAACATGATAGGGGGATATTATGACACCGGAATGTGGTATGAAGGAGAACGACTTGTGACAGTAACAGATAAAGTGGAAGAAGATAAAAAGGTGCCAGATGATGTCAGAACAGCGAAAGTAGTTCAAGAAATAGCTAATAGTATTTGTGATTTTATAGAAGTGGAAATTGATTGCCCTTCGATGCATGTCAATAAATGGTTACCAATACTAGACTTAGAAGTACAAATGCTAAAAGATACAGTAGTATACAGGTTTTACCGCACAGAAATGGCTAACTTTAGAGTTATCATGGCAGATAGTGCTATGTCACATAAAACAAAAAAAGACATGTCTAATCCAAGAAGTGATCAGGATCAGCGACAGGCTGGCTGAAGGCAGCAGGACTCAATGGCAGGATAACTGAGCAGAAAGAGTCCTTTACTCCTGACACGTCCAGCAGACTAAAATTTGCTCAGGTTTATCTATATAATTAAAATGCAAAAACATGCAGGCAAGTTACCTATAACTTTAATAGCACAAAAATCATTTGCAGTATTTTGGCAGCATGATATTTTTCATAATTAACGATTGGATCACAATACTCCAAATAGGAAAATTGTCAAATTTCGTGATATAAACACTTTAAGTTTAGTCCACCAAACAAGTTCAGTGAACAACAACTTTACCTTCACATTTTAAAACAGACAAATAAATTATGCTATTTGCATAGTAAAAATATTTTAATTATAAAGTTGATACAATTTTACACTCACTCAACTTTATTTTTTCACCAAAATAATTTAGGAAGAAAATATGTATTTGTATTAAGAAACCATGGCTTCACTCTTATGATTGAAATGTAAAAACCCGCATTCAACCTTAAACAAATGTAAACTAGACTCAAAACGTCAATCCAGATGTCTAGCATGAGCAGTGGGTCAAAATGAATAGCGGCTTCTTAGGTTCAAAGGCAGTTAAACACATGTATACACCGCTAAAGAACATCAAATATATCCTTTAAAAAGAGGGCCCATAATTTAGAGTTGACAGGTGCCATTGCAAGCTTGTTCATGATATGGTGGGAACACCGGCTTTTGGTAAGAATGACAAAGTTGGAACATTTTGAAGAAGATTTTCATATTATTTGTCATCCATGCCCCATCTTATTGTATCTTATGATACCGGATCATGAAATAAAACCATTTGGCAACCACCCAATAAGTATGGACGTAAAAAAGGTGCCAGATGATGTCAAAACGATGATGTTCAAGAAATAGCTAATAGTATTTTGTGATTTATAGAAGTGGAAATTGAAACCCCTTCCGAATGCATGTCAAAATGGTTACCAATACTGGACTTAGAGTACAAATGCTAAAGAAAATCTAGTATACAGGTTTATGGGCATTTTAATATTGTGTTTAGAGTTATCATGGCAAAAGTGCTATGTCACATAAAAATTAAGACTGTCTAATCCAGAAGTGATCAGGATCAGCGACAGGCGTTTGAATGAATGGACTCAATGGCAATTAAATGAGGCAAAAACGCACTTGATGCCTGGACACGTCTTTATTTATAAAGTTTGAAAATAAGAAACTAGACTGTAAAAATGAAAAACATGCACTGCAAATGTGAAAAATTTTATGATGAAAAAAATCATTTGAGTATTTTGGGATCATATTTTTTCATAATGACAACTGGATCACCCAATCGTGAAGAACACGCTGTAATAATGCCTTTTACAATATGGGGTATAGTGAATTTATACTTCATACACTTTTAAATTACACAATCAAGCACTCTCACAAAACATTTGGGTAGGACTGCTATTAAAACTTAAGATTTGCCAGGACTAATCTTTCTGACCACCCAATTTAGTCATTTTAAGTGGGGGGTTTGTCAGCAAAATTGTAAGAAATTGTCTTTTATGATTTTATTGAATAGATATGATGCCCTCTATCCCAGAAAAAGTCTACCAAAATTACCCAATCCAAAAATAGGTTTTTTAGACGGTTTCTCAAGATGGCCGCTGGGCATTTCCTAGACTTACCTCTACATTAACAGTTACACATGGGTTGAATGTACACAAGCTTCAGGAAGATCATGGCCCTTAAAGAACAGGATGTATTGCTCTGTACCAGAAATATTTGCATGCCCTCCAGTGTTCTTCCCTACACCTCTCGCAGTGGTGGCATACCATCAAGCACCACATGCAGTTCCCCTAGCACAGGATGTCTGGTTCAAGTTTTTGCGACCAAACATTTTGTTAGCCACCTGTGCCTGGGCGACTACACATCACGAGCACCAAAGGCGGCTTTTCATTGTAAATTTTGTGGCATATCAGAGCCTAAGAGCAAGCATAATCCACGCAACAAACTGGGAGTAGTGTCATCCAATTCGCAGCCCCAAGTAGCAGTGATCAAATGGACCCACTATTAACTTTAATTCTGCCATTAATTTATCTTCTGATTATTACTATGAACACTGCTATGTAAATTCCTCAATATATTACCTTAACAATGAATACCCCACATTACACCAGTGGACGCAGTGAAAGACGACGGGCGGAGCCTGAATTTGTGACTCTGCATGCCGCTGAGCACTGGTACTTAATATGGATAACTGTTTCAGATTATTTAAACCATGCGGCACTCGGTACGCAGCCTCCCACGTAGTCATCAAAATGCAACGTGACGTGGGCCTTATGACAACGCCACTGAGCAAATCCCAAAGTTTAATGTGTGTCACCCCAACCACGCACAGAGCCTGCCAGGGCGAAATCATTAAATCTTTACGCATTACAAGTCAACCATTTTGCTCCCTTTTTACATAGAATCAGCGGCGCCTCGGGCGACGTCTGCCTAACACGCTGTCGGGTTACGCCAAGTGATGCCAAACAACAGCCACGAAGCGGTATCGACGGCGCCGCATTAGGACTAGGGCTCCGCTACAGTATAAAAAAGCTGGCGAAAACAACGTGTCTCTTTGCTCTTCAACTTCAAGCCACCAACACCAGCACCATTTGCCAAAGTTTTTACCAAGATTTCAAAGAAAGCTATGGCCCCCCAAAAAGAAGAAAAAAAGCTAAAGCTAATGTTGAACCAGACACGGATTCCAATATCACGCCTCAAACTGAAACTCCTAACTGTCCAAGTAATTCAATTAAAGATGGAGGTTTAACATGACAATGGATGTTTCTCATAGAACAGAGTATAAAGCATCATGGGCAACAAAAATTACTCACTATCTGAAATGGTCAGGATATTATGCTCTCACAGAAGGCTCAATACATTGGGTTGCCATTAGAATGCAGTGTCCTTGGCCTCTCAAGCTTTCCAAGGTTTTATCAAGTTTTTACAATTGCTTTTTTTAAATCAAAATGTATCAAGTCTTTTGTAAACTCACCGCATTATTTGAATAGTCTTGCTATGGGGAAATGATCACTTTGAAAGTTCTCAAAATAGTTATCTATAAAGTTCTAAGAATCAAGAAACAAAAAATATTATGTATGTAAAAAGATCTCATAAATGCAAATGGTAATTATATAGATGAAAATGATATGTTTGATATGATTGTAAAGTTAGAACCAATATAATACAAGAGGGATGTTTGAAATAAAGACATATGTATTAAAAGAATCAAAAAACAAAACCCCTAGTATGTAAAAAGATGTTAAATAAGAAAATCAAGTTGCACAGTGAAAAAGATATCAGGATACACAAAAAGAGCAAATTCTTTTCAGGCTGAAGTTAAAAAGACCCTTGGTTGTTATGATAGAAAAATTTACTCCATGAACTTGTTGTCAAAAGCACATTAAATTTTATTGCATACACCAAACATCATGAAATAATACATTTATAGGAAGTTATCCTTTCCTCCGGATCAAGAACCATTTACCATGACCATCCATCATAACTGAAAGAACGCCTTTGCTATGTATTAACTATAGGAATACAATATAGCTTAAGGATGGTATTTACTTAAATGTCTCTCCAATAAAATTTCCACCCGAACCAAAAGTAAAAAAGACCATGTAGACCAATCCACCCATGACTTTGACTGTGTATTGTACAGTGGTGTCGCTGGACTGTGCGAAAAGCCCTCAAAGCTTAAAACAAAGTCACCAGGCTCCTGGCGGTGCAGAGTCACCAGCTGGTGGTGAGTCTCGATTGTAAGAAAACTGGGTGATGCAAAGCCCAAGAGGGTGTGGGGTGAGTATTATCTCAGCACTGGATAGGCTTGTTGGGTGACGAATGCAGCAGGTGCCCCTGCTGCCTCCTCCTATGCCTCCAGCTGCGGCTCCGCCTGCATCCCTGCCCCACCGGGCAGCACACCTGCCTCACACAGCCCCCTTGCCAATGCACCACCTGGCCAGCAGCAACCAGCTCTGCAGCAGCCACTGCCCTGCAGCAGCATCACCTGTAGCTGCACCACCAGCTGTACCTGGTAGGCATTCCTTTAAAATCAAGATATCTTCATTGCATCTTTCGATGCTTATTCCTCAACACCCATCATGGCACAAGTCAGTGATATTTTTACTGACACTCTGTGATGAGTTTTGCAGAGGTATGTATTTTAAAATGCATGGGCACCCTCTGTTACAGGACCATGAGAAACCTTCCTTTGATAATAAAGAAAGCCGGGCACAGCCATTCTATAGAAATTATGTGGCCGAGGTGCAGAAAGTACATGTGTTCTGGTTAAAAAGTCAGTTACTTTCCGTGGAATTTGGACGGTTAAAGAATGGTGATGGCATCTTACCAAGTTACAGCCTGCTTCAACCCCGAACAGTGCTGGAAAAGAATTAAGAGAGGAATGCTTCATCAAATATCAAGAACTGTTTTGAACAAGTTTAAGTGTTGAAATTTTGGTTGGGTGCAATGACCTGCTGCATGAAGTCGCAAATCAGGTGATTGCACTTTTGTGATATTCTAAGAATGAGACCGACAAAAATCAATCCGGTGACATGAAAGGCTGGCATGGGAGATTTTCCCTGCTAATTTGTTCTGAGAGCTGCGACATCGCTGCCAAGAGAGTCCGCCACTCCAAAGAAGGTGGGATTAGGGACATAAGTGGGGTGGTTCATATGTTCATGTTTTCACATCCGATTGATTGGAAGGCGCTTATTGTAGCAGATTTTTAGTTAATGGGTAAGTATGATGCATATTATTCCGTTCGGCCTAATGACATGTATATTTGGAGCAATGGTTTGCCAACGAATGCAAACCCACCAAGAAAACATCACCGGTAGGAGCCCCGACCCCCGACCCTGGCACCAGCCTCGATCGGCAGCCTGTTAGCGAGTAACTCGCCATCATATAAAACTAGTATATGGTTTCTCACCACTGTTTTCCTTTGTGTGATTTTTGACCCTCACTTCTGCTGAAAGATTTCTCAATTGATGTCGACTTCATTTGCACATCACTGTGGTATGCCATTGTGTCCCAGCTTAAACGTTTACTAAAACTAAACACAAAACTGACTGGTTATAGAAGTTTGAATTAAATATTTCTTCTGCAGTTATGATTATCCACTGGTTTTGCACTTATTCTTTTTTTTCTATTACTAGCGGTGGTTATATAAAACAAAATTATATGTAACATAATACTAAATTTCAAATATAATTATTCAGAGAAAACTTGGGAACATTCATGTATACACAGCTGCTATAGGTAACATTGAAATAACAAAACGCCTGTTGTGCTTTTTGTTTTCAAGTTTGCGATTTTTCGTATCAGGGCTGTGTCCATATGGACAATAAGAAGCTCTCCAAAAGCTGCTACAAGAAAAAAAACTGTGCCCAGGCCGACAAGCAAAGTGGGGAAGGAATCTATCATTAAATGGTAAAATAGGTGTCATTAAGTCTCATATCATTTCAAAGTTTGTACATCCAGCAACTGTATTGTCAGTCCCAGATGAAGTCCTTAGAGCCTTAAAAGCGGCGTATATATAAATTTTTTATGGAATGGAAAAAAAGTGAGGCGGTAAAAAAGCGATCTGTCCTAAGTAATTCAATTAAAGATGGAGGTTTAAATATGATTAAAGCATCATGGGTAACATCATGGTAACAAAATTACTCGCTATTCGGGGAAATGGTCGAATATGTTTCACATGAAGGCTCAATACATTGGGTTGCCATTAGAATACATTATAAAATGAGTGTGTCCAAAATTTCAAACTTCCCTATTCTCAAGGCTTTTCAAAGGTTTTATCAAGAAGTTTTACAATGCTTTTTAAATCAAATGTATCAAACCTTTTTGTAAACTCACCGCACATGAGCTAATGGAACAGCCTATATGGGGGAAATGATCACTTTAAAGTTCAAAATAGTAATCTATATTCTAAGAACTGGGTGAAACAAAATATGTATGTAAAAGATCTCATAAATGCAAATGGTAATTATATAGATGAAAATGATATGTATGATATGATTGTAGTTAGAACCAATATAATACAAAGAGATGTTTGTAATAAAGACATATGTATTAAAAAGAATTAAAAATGTAAACCCTAGTATGGGAAAAGATGTTAAATTAAGAAATTCATATTGTGTATTAGTGGAAAACAAATTGCAAGATATCAGATACAAAAAGCAATTTTTCTACAGGTTGTTAGTTAAAAAGACCCTTGAAAGATCACATATGGAGTCTTTTTCAGCTGCAGTGAAGTGGCCACGGTCACCTTTATACTAAAGCCCGTCATCAATAAATCAATAAAACTAAGAGGGATATCATCGATTATAACACTATTATGTAAACCAATCAGAAAAATAAATATTACAATGTAGATCTGGCAAAATAAATTAGCAGAGCATTCCACAAATATCTATATTGATATTCAGTACCAATTCTCAGTTATGATAGAAAATTTACTCCATGAACTTGCTGTCAGCACATTAAATTTTATTGCATACACTAAACATCATGAAATACAATACATTTATATGAAGTTATCTTTTCCTCAGGGATCGGGTATGAGCACTATTCATGATTACCACAAACTATAAAAAAAGAGCATAACTTGTGATTTCCACAGACCATAAAGAACGTCTTAGCTATGTATTAACAAAAGGAATACAATATAGCTAAAGGATGGTATTTGCTTGAATGTCTCTCCAATAAGATTTAATCACTCGAACCAAAGTAAAAGACCATGTAGACAAACTATTCCATGACAACTATGTATTGTATTTACAGGCAAGGCGGTCCTGCTGACCAGGCAAAAGCCCTTGTGCTTAAACAAAGTCACCAGGCCTGGCAGCAGAGTCACCAGCGGGTGGTAGGCCCGATTGTAAGAAAAAACTGGGTGATGGGGGCCCAAGCAAGATAGGGGTGTGTGGGGGAGTACATCCCAGCACTGGATAGGCTTGTTGCGGACGAGAATGCAGCAGGTGCCCTCCCTGCTGCTCCTGGCCCAGCTGCGGCTCTCCCCTGCTCCATCCCTGGCCCCACCGCAGCAACCACCCACACAGCCCCCTTGCCAATGCACCACCTGGCCAGCAGCAACCAGCTCCTCAGCAGCAGCCACCACCAGCAGCGGCTCCAGGAGCAGCACCTGTAGCTGCACCACCAATAGCTGCACCTGGTAGGCATTCCTTTAAAATATCACAATTATATTTATCTTCATTGCATCTTTCTGATGTCATTCAATTATAAACACTAAAATCGACCATGGCACACAAGTCAGTGATATTTTACTGACACTCAGGATGAGTTTTGGGTGAGAGGCAGGCGTGGGGATGGACAAAAGGTCATGGGGCAACTGTTACAGGATCTAACGACAGAAACATTTGACAGTGTTGTGTTCGTCGGCGACAGCCATCTCAGGAATTTTGTGGCAGAGGTGCAGCACAGACAGGTCTTGCCTGGGTGCAAGTCAGCATTTGTAGAATTCGGACGGTTAAAGAATGGTGACAAGACTTACTTGGCTACAAATTTTGTCAACCCCGAACAGTGCTGGAAAAGAATTACAGAGAAGGTTGACCAATACCAAGAACTGTTTGTTCATGCCAAGTGCGTGGTTATCTTGGCTGGGTGCAATGACCTGCTGCATGGGGTGCCGCCAAATCAGGTCATTGCACTTGGTGACATTCTAAGAATGAGACCGACAAATCAATCCAGACATGAAAGTATTGGAGATGGAGATTTTTCCTATAATATGTTCTGAGAGCTGCGACATCGCTGCCATGAGAGTCCACCACTCCAAGAAGGTGGGATTAGGACATATGGGGTGGTTCATTTTAAATGGACTGCGGAGGGGTAATGTGCCCAAGAAATCCATATTCTATGCAGATGGATTACACTTGCTGCAAAACACCAAACAGGATATAGTGCAACGGATTGTTAGATTATCTATGTATCTCTCACAATCAGTGTTTCTGACACACCCTGCAACTAGCCATCAATGAAGGCAGCAATCTAGTGAGGCATTTCAATATGTCATGCACAGCAAATGCTGCATTGAAAAACCAGCAGGATGGTGAGCCAAAGTCCCTTATCCTGTTATTAGGGAGTTGTTATTTTGAAAAGGATACTTTTGTATCGAAAAGCTTAAAAATATATATGTTTGTTTTGATTTTGGCCTAAATAGCAGAAAAAGAAAATAAAAATAGAGAAATGAAACCATATGCTACATACCAACTACACAGTATTACTTATCCAATCAGTTCCCACACGCTGGAATAGCGAGTTCTATATGGCAAACAGGTTGATGGAGCTCAGAATTCCGATATTTAAAGTGTTAATGGATGTGGACATTATCAAGCCGAAGGTGAGGTCGAGCATGGACTTGTCGGATGCATCGTGGAAGGTCCTCGAAGCCATCGTCCCAATACTGAAACCGTGAACTAGCTGTTCAAAGTGGACATTGGAATATCATTCTACTTTTGCTGGAAAAAGGTGCCTATTGGAAAGATTATTACAAGAAGATGCATATACCTATTCATAATGTGTTTAAATTTGTATTTCTGCAAATATTTGCAACAGGAGTAAAGATTTATTGTTGTTTCAGTTCCAGAGGTTGTGATCTATGACAATGCTGGTCATTTACAGCATTATACTTTGTGACGTGATCCCGGACTATTCAGTGAAACTAAATTTTTGATGGATCGACTGCACTGGAGAAGTCATAAAAGTAAGCGTGGATTTATTTAAACTTCATGTGACAATTTTAGTTAAAATTGTATGATTTGTCCAACTACACTTGCACAGCTTTGATCCTCATTAGGTGTCAATTTGAAGCTTCGCTGCAGAGAGAATGCTATCTGCATTCGTTTTAATATATTTGCAGTTATTTTTGAAAAAAACAGTGAACTTTTGTAAATGTGCACTTAATTCATTGATATTAATATTTTTACCCACTTTTAAAATCCCGGATACCATTGGGGTGTTTTTTTAGGGGCAGGCTGGTAGTTGTGAACCATAGAGGGTGGGGTGGGGGGGGGGGGGGGGGGGAGCGGGATGTTTGAATCAGGATTTCATATTACAACCTTACAATATTACAAATTATTAACAATTGCAAAAAAAAAATCAAGAAAATGTAAACCTGCATTTCAAACATATCCTAATATCACATGTCTTTTTTCCAGATTTCCAATGGGCAGTAATCTGCAGTATATAAGCAACTTTATCACTGAGCACTCCAATTGGATGAGACCATTGCAGATTCATATAGAGGAGCGATGGAGCAGTGCCAAGCTCATTGTATGTCCGCTGATCACACTTTCAAGTTTGTTCCAATATCGGCTTTGAAAGGGCAGACAAAAAATGGGTGACACTCTATGACAGATTGTTTTTTATCATGAATGAATTGGGTCAAGTAATTTATTACAAGCTAGTTAGGGGAAGAGGTTTTAAGGATATTGAGGCGTTGTTCGAAAAGTTGGCAGGGAAAGGGAGGAGTCCACACCATTGTATTGGACAATTGTTGCCACTGGGTTAAATCTTTGAAAACATTTTGGCAATGATATCAAAGTAAAAACTCGACCTTTTCCATGCTACGAAGAGAATAACCAAACAATGAATAAACACCATCGGCTGTATAAGAAGGCAGTAGAAGACTTGCGACAAGTATTTAGACAGTCTGGTGATTAACTGGGCTCCTATTCAGGTTGTCACATGTGATGGGTGTGTGTATATCCCTTGCAGTGACTAAAAAGGAGAACAGAAATGTGATAAAAACACATACAGAAGGGATGTCTGGAGAAGATGGTTGTGGGATATGGCACCAATCGTTATGAACGATTCCACCACCTACTCAACAAGAGAGTGCACTGGCTGTGCCAAGCATTGGTACCGAACTGTTTGGAGCTCAGGGACCATTTTAGGACGAGATCTTTTTTGTGGATAAGGTAAAACTAATAAAAGCGCGATGATCTAAAAAAACAGCGAAAAATAAACATTGTGGCCTGATTTTTTTAAAAATAAATAAAAAAATGAGGCTTTTAGGTGTCATTTAAATAGGAACCACAAATGTTCGATTTTAACAAATAGAATTTTAATATTCATCATGCAATAAAAGATCACATGACATTCATTTATTCATTTTTCAGAAAATTGAATTTTTATAGAATGTTCAGTAGATTTAGAATCAAGCTACAATACCACTGCCCTACAGTGGTCAAAAACTGAACAGTTGTGAGCAAATGGGTAAAAGACAACATCTAAAAATGACTTAGGGCAAATCGAAATAGATGAGGCGCTTTTTGACCAAAAATGTAAGAACAAAGGAGATCTAAGGAATGGATCCCAAATTTGGATATTTGTAATGTTACAGAGACAGATGAATAAAGTTATAATAATTCTGGTTGAAAAATGTGATGAAACACTATAATTCCATTGATACAAAATTTTTGTAAAAAAAAGTGGGTCTAAAATTTACACAGATGTACATGCCGCATATCAGAGACTCAATTAGCTATGATACAAGTACAGAATTATGGAAACGAATAAAAATAATATAAAGTTTACACGAATACAATTGAAGGCACGTGGGCTCATGCAAAAGAAACACTTCAGGTCTATCAATGGAGAGAGACATGCACAGTTCATATTACATTTGTGAGTTTTTTCCTGTGGAAAATAATGCATTCAGTCTGTGATTAGATCATCACGAACATGTTCTTTTTATTTTCTTGCTATTCCATTCTTCCTGTATGGGTGCGTGAGGACATTGTAAATCAACAGGATGATGTTTTGATAACAAGTGCTTTTACAACTTACCTAAAGTAAGCTGCTTGTGCCATGACACTACATGTGAATAAAATGTTTTTATAAAGAAAAAAAAAAAAAAAAAATAATTTCATTTCATTTGGTTTTTGATGGTATGAAATGGTAGTCCTTAACCTGACTTCGGAGGCATAAAGTTTAATGACCTAATCACATAAATGATATATTCCCAAGTCCAACAAATCATAAATCATTTCAAATACATGTAGATATTCTTTTAATAGGACAAATTACAATATGTTGCATCACGATTGCCAACACACACTATGCCACTTAGAATTTTATTTGATTTCAGCTTAAGAAAAATGACAATGAGCTTTAACTAACAACATGCTAATACCTGTTTTTACTTTTTTCAGGGACAAAAAAGGGTAGATCCCCAGATGGGTTTTACCTAAAGATCGAATCATCAGGACTTTGTCCCTGGTGCTCACAGACCCGGCTGAAGGAGGGGGCGCCGGTCGCTTTCTGACAGGCCAGGAAGGAGGGGCCTTGGCAAAGCAGCGACAGTTATGTCGTTGTGGTGTTCGGGTGGCGAGAACACCCGCCAGGTCTTCTTTCAGGACCTAACAGTCGGCGACTGGTGCTCGTCGATTGATGGTTGAGGTGACGACCTCCACCATTCAGGAAGAGGTTTGGGGGAAAAATATAAAAAGGTTGAAATACAATAAGTAATCTGAAAAATGCTTTACATACATGTATGGCTCATTGAAGCTTAAAACACATGAATAAAAAGAACAGCAATAAAATTATCATTATTTTTATGACGAAGCAATCTTTTGCCAATTGTTATTTCCGGCCTCACCAGAGGCACATGGAGAATCGTGGTGAAAAAATCCAACACAACACATGCATTGTAACCTCCATTTATGCATGAACACCATCATGAGTGTGTGAATCATGAGGTAAAAATTCTACACCACCTCTGTATCTGTATGATAATCTGCATGGGCAGATAGAACCACCAACGTGTGTCAAATCCATTTATTGTAGAATTTAATGAGAGTACTTTTTCATCTCTAATAAAACTTTTGCTGCAAATCATCCATGTTGAAAATGTTGAGCCATCAATACCAAACAAACCCTGTAATTGATGCAAACATGTCATTCATAGATTACTTTTCATACAGCAAGTTAATAGATTACACATTCTTTTGCTGAAAAAGGTGCCTATTGGAAAGATTATTACAGAAAGATGCATACACCTATTCTTAATGTGTTTAAATTTGTATTTCTGAAAATATTTGCAACAGGGGTAAAGTTATTGTTGTTTCAGTTCAGGTTGTTAACTATGACAATGCTTGTCATCTACAGCGTTATGCTTTGATGATACGTGATCCCCGGACTATTCAGTGAAACTAAATTTTGATGGATCGACTGCACTGGAGAAGTCATAAGAGTAAGCGTAAACTTCATGTGACAATTTTAGTTAAAATTGTATGATTTGATCAACTACACTTGCACAGCTTTGATCCTCATTAGGTGTCAATTTGAAGCTTTGCATTCGTTTTAATATATTTGCAGTTATTTTTTGCCGATTTTAAATCCGGATACCATTGGGGTGGGGTTTTTAGGGGCAGGCTGGTAGTTGTGAACCATAGGGGTGTGGAAGTGCGGGATGTTTGAATAAAGATTTTGTATTACACCTTACAATATTACAAATTATTAACAATTGCAAAAATAATCAAGAAAATGTAAACCTGCATTTCAAACATATCCCTAATATCACATGTCTTTTTCCAAAAGATTTGCAATGGGCAGTAATCTGCAGTATATAAAAAACAACTTTATCACTGAGCACTCAATTGGATGAGACCATATGAGGTAGAGGATATAAAAAGGTCCTTCTGAAGATCTTTTTGAAAGCTGTGACTGTGCAGCATTACCGCATTCAAGCAGATTCATATAAGAGGCGATGGAGCAGTGCCAAGCTCATTGTATGTCCGCTGATCACACTTTCAAGTTTGTTCCAATATCGGCTTTGAAAGGGCAGACAAAAAATGGGTGACACTCTATGACAGTTTGTTTTTATCATGAATGAATTGGGTCAAGTAATTTATTACAAGCTAGTTAGGGGAAGAGGTTTTAAGGATATTGGCGTTGTTGAAAAGTTGGCAGGAAAGGAGGAGTCCACACCATGTATTGGACAATTGTTGCCACTGGGTTAAATCTTTGAAAAACACATTGGCAATGATATCAAAGTAAAACTCGACCTTTTCATGCTACACACAGAGAATAACCAAACAATGAATAAACACCATCCAGCATTATAAGGAAGGCGGTAGAAGACTTTGGAAAATTATTTAGACAGTCTGGTGATTAACTGTCTCCTTTCAGGTTGTCACATGTGATGGGTATTGATGTATATCCCTTGCAGTGACTAAAAAGGAAGTCAGAAATGTGAAAAACACATACAGAAGGGGATGTCTGGAGAAGATGGCGGTGGGTTCATGAGCATAACCACCTCTTATCACTGTTTGATTCTATTGATTTATCAACTGTTTTGTTTCTTTGTGTCTATATTTATTACATTTTTTGGGTAGGCACTTGATGGTGATTAAAATACTGATTTACACTGGTTTGAGAAAGAGAAATTATGATTTTCATAGGCCCATCTTTCATCTTTAGTGCTACATATACTTCCTCCATACACTGGAGCATAGAAGTTTCTGTAATCATTGATTTCATCCACACTTGGCTTACAATGGGGTGTCTGCATATTCTGCTGTAAATGAAATATTGACTTTCATTGACATTTGTATAAAAGTGAGTTCCTTCACTTACATGTAGCTTTACATGAAGAAGTTCTGAAACCATTTTACTACTAAGAGACTTAAAATAGCAGCGCAATCTAAATTGAATTGGAAGAAAAACTTACAGATTACTTATGTTACGTACTTAATGCTGATAATAGCAAGTGAAGAAATTACAAAGCTCACATGCCGTTTCACAGCAGATGAGCTAAAATGGACACAATGTCCGTAAATAGCAAAAAATATTCGGATTTTTACGTTTTTTATGTTCATTTCATTAATCATAAATGTTGTGGTTTCGGCGATGAGTGTTTCAAAGAAAACCATGATTGCTGTAACTTTATTACGAAATGTTAAGATTTTTTATTACATTGTAATACGCTGATTCCTCTAATTTCGTAAAGCTTCTGTGTTGTTCTGACACAGTCAGTACTGTAGTTTTGGTTTAATGGCTACAATCAGTAATACAAGTATATGAGCCTTCAGTTTAATTCTTGAAGGAAATATCATATCACATAGCAAACACTGAAATTGTGAATTTTCTAGCGTGTTGTATTTGTGATCACTAGCAACATGCTTGATAAGCTGTGCAACATTGCGAAAAGTCTTGCTACAAAAAGAGCATGGGTATGAGCCTGTCACTTTGATATTTGTTACTTGTGGTCTTGAAGAGGGCAATGCACACGTCTTCGTATAGATATGATTTTTCAATTGAGACTATGGGAAAGCGTATTTTCTGTCCACTGGGTACTGATTGTAAAAACTTATAATCATTTTCATGCACATCACGTGTATACGTGGAATGAGAACACTCGATATTTTGTGTAGACACCTTGCTTGCAATAGTTTTTGATTGGATTGCTGGAAGTTTTTCCACATGGGTTCTAGTAATATAAGATGACCTTGCCATTCCTCCTGTATTATCTTTATTACGACGTGGACTTCTCTTCCTATTTGAGTGTTTCCATACAGAGCCCGCGGACTATGTCTTTATTTTTCTTTTCAGCAGCTGAAGAGAGCAGCATTCCAGCATAATCAACAACAGCAGCTACGAATCGAGACTAGTTCACGCCTCACTACTTGAGGCTCCAACACCAGTACACAGGTAAATCCACCCCTTCGTTTGCGTAATGTTCCCGTTGAGGCACTAACAGGAAATTTTTATCACACACGTGAGATTCGTAGATGGATATCCTGTTTTGTGGTTGACACATTGGCAGAGTAAATAATGAACACAATTATTGGAATCATACGGGGCAAACTAGGGAGTTTGCCACTCAATGCGAAGTACAAGCCTCCATCACCAATACCTGGCGGAACTTCACTCAGACTTTATGGTTCTGCTGACGATTGGAGGCCGACAAGACGCCCAATAACAGCCTAGCAATAGACCCAGTCCATGTAAAGCAAGAATTCAGAGAATTAGGATGATACACCATCATGGTCCAGAATATCATGAAAAGAAATAAAAGGGACAATATCGAGAAGGTTTGAGGGACACCTGGCCAAAATAAAGTAGTGTGTACAAAGGAGAATATTCATTATTGGTTTCAAAATCTGGTCACTGACAATAATTCTGTTCAGTGTTCAGTGTTAAATAGACATCATCCTAAGTTGAAAATAAGGATTATTACATTGTACAATAGTACACACTACTCATCTAGAAAATATACATATCAACCTTAATATATTCTTATTTCAGAATTCTGTTGATAGAAACAATGTCAGCGTTACCGTAATGGGAATTGTCGTAATGATAGTGATAATCATAACACCTTTTCTTTGCGTAGCTATTGCATGGTAAATATAACGATTGAATAATATGACAAAAATCAAAACAAATTGCACAAAAACAATAATATATCAATAATTCATTGATAGTATGCAAGATAAGTTATTTCATCCTTTTATTTTTTTTCAGTTGTTATTGGAGAAGAATGTATGTAGCTACAAGGAAACAAATTTGTAATAGATCATCGTTAACACCGCATAAATCATTTCATACTTCATCTCCCATTTAGCCCCCTCATTCATCGATCCGTCAAGATATAGAAATGACATCATTAGATCAAGAAGCTTCAGATCGTCCACTGTTGCCACATTTCTCATCGATTAATGATCAAACTAGCGACCAAGAATTTGAAGGTGAGAATATTTCAGATTTTAACATACCGGTATCTTTATGTTATATTCCATATAATACAAAATACTTTTGTTGCATTCTTCTAATCAAACTTTCATTCATTTTCAGTGGAGCAAACAGTCGTGGTAATGGATATTCACGGACCTGCATTAAACACCAGTCGAAAAACGACATCAACCATTATTTCATTAGATTCACAAGTGTAAATAAAATCAATAAATGAATACTTTTTCATCATTTCAATTCTATGCTTCTTTATATACGCGCAACTGTATTGGTTACACAGAATATGCAAAACAAACAAATGTCACTATGATAGGTGCTAATGGAGTCCTCTGAAGATTGATATTCTGGGGACTTCTCCATGTTTGTACTTTAATATTGCATGTAATGATGGTTTCATTAATGGCTAGGATGCGTCCACGACACGAATTGACTAAAATTAATGTCTACAACATCATTTCATTGTAGGACTTTCTATGGACAAATGGGTTGAATGGACACAAGCTTGAGGAAGATCATATGCCGGCCCTAAAGAACATGGGGATGTTTGTACCAGAAACATTTGCATGCTCCCTCCAGTGTCTTTCCTACACCTCTCGCAGTGGAGACACCATCACGCACCACATAAAGACAGTTCTCCTGGCTGACAGGACAGTTAAGTGTAAACCCGTGTGTCGGTTTTGCGACCAAACATTTGCCGACACCACAGTTCTTAAGACTCACATCATTGAGCATCACCTGTATATACTTTTTCATTGTAAATTTTGTGGCATATCGGAGCGCCGAGAGCGGAAAAGAAGCAATCACGAAAAATTGTGTCCGAGTCGTGTCATCCAAATTCCGGCAGCCCCAAGTAGCAGTGATCAAATGGACCCGCTATTAACTGTCCATAAGTATTGTAAATTAAGTGAGACTGGATCTTCTGATGATAACTATGGTGAAACAGGCGGCGGCTTGGATGATGTGTGGCCAGAGGAAAGCAGGAACGTTGAATCTGACTCCGGAATCAATGAGCGTGAATCTACAGAGCCTCATGATGACTATGAAGCGGACGCTTTGGGCACAGCAAACTACCACACGTTACTTTGTCTTGGTTATGACGCTGTGCTTCCAGGCATCAACAGACAGGCAGCCAAGATTGACCCCAAAAACAACGCGGTTCACCTGAGCAACGGACATGTCATCAGGTACGTGTTTCTTGTCGTCGCATCTGAGATTATATAGATTTTGTTTTTTAGCAAGATTTTCATTAAGGTTTTTGCTTGAAAATACAGATCTTTCATCGCTGTGATTAAGATTTTCAACGCTGATTGGTTCACATCTCTACTAGTATAGCAGTACCACCCCACAACCCAAACCCCCACAACCCACACGCTAATAAGGTTGAATACGGTATTAGACTTTTTAATCAGGTTTTCACAAACTGTGGCAGTGAAGTTGCCAGAGTCACCTTAATGAGGCCAGTCATCGATAAATTAATAAAACCAAGTGGGAGATCATTGATTACATGTATAACACAAAATATTAAAAAAACTAACATACATATACAAATGCATATCTTTGCAATGTAAATATTGCATTGTAAATATAATGAGCAGATTCTTTAACAAATTATTTCAATGGACTTTGTTTTAGGTATAGTGGATTGAAAGAAGACGAATTTTCGTATGTAACAAGACTGGAAGATGTCCAATCAGAATGTTTGCAATATGTTACAGAAGCAACAATTATGATGCGTGTCTTAATGCTAGAACTAGAATTGGAAGAGACACACCCTGAATCGAAAGTGGAAATATGTTCAATTTAGAGTAAAGCATATGAACTCTGTTTAAAATATTGAAAATCTTATACACTGCACATCCACAAGAAAAGACACGCATATGGAAAGGAATGGATGAGGTAAGTGGGTCACGAGACTTCACAGGATTTCTGGAGATAGACCATAAGTGACAGGTGCTTGCTGACATATGATAAGGATAAGACCAAAACACCTTATGCCTCCACATTCTGTAACAACTGACTTCCTTTATGGGAGACCAGTATTTGTGTAAAAACTCATAACATGATACTTTGTTCAGGTTATTTTTTTTTGGGTGCCCCTCTGGATCTACCAACCCCACAATGATAATATACTTTAAGGCCGCTCGAACCTAAAAAATACCATAACATAATAATTCATACAGCAATTCACACATCCATTATCAGTGTAGGCACGGGCCCGTCTGACGCATTACAACAGACGGCCATCTTCCCTCAGTATGGTGTTGACGAGCACAAGGGATTGGGTAAGACCAGGGAGCTGTCTGGAATTTACCAAGGTAGGCAATCCCACTGTTTATAATTCAAGTAGAAAATTTATTGTAGTAGATTTTGCAATTAAACATTTTTTTTAATATTTGCCTTATTTTATTACAATAAGCATGAGCTAGAAAAGGTCAGAAATCGGTTATCGCTGGATTACTAACACGGAACTCTTGGTGACAATCAGCAAAGTATAATGGATGTATTCGCAGAATTTTTTCGAAGATGTGACCGGAATAGCATGGAGACGTCCCGCCCGACAGCCGTGGAGCCGAGACTCCGACATTGCCGAGGCCGCACGTGCCGTGGTGCACGATGGACACAGCATGCCCATGTCTTAGAAAGGGTCAGAAATCGGTTGTGAAGACACCATCAAGCACCACATAAAGACAGTTCCCCTGGGTGACAGGACAGTTAAGTGTAAACCCGTGTGTCCGTTTTGTGACCAAACATTTGCCGACACCACAGTTCTTAAGACTTGCATCATTGAGCATCACCCGTATATACTTTTTCATTGTAAATTTTGTGGTATATCGGAGCGCCGAGAGCGGAAAAGAAGCAATCACGAAAAATTGTGTCAGAGTCGTGTCATCCAAATTCCGGCAGCCCCAAGTAGCAGTGATCAAATGGACCCGCTATTAACTGTCCATAAGTATTGTAAATTAAGTGAGACTGGATTTTCTGATGATAACTATGGTGAAACAGGCAAGAAAAAAATGATGTGTGGCCAGAGGAAAGCAGGAACGTTGAATCTGACTCAGGAATCAACGAAAATCTACAGAGCATCATGATGACTATGAAACGGAGCTTTGGGCACAGCAAACTACCACACGTTTTTGTCTTGGTTATGACGCTGTGCTTCCAGGCATCAACAGACAGGCAGCCAAGATTGACCCCAAAAACAACGGCACCTGAGCAACGGACATGTCATCAGGTGGTGTTTCTTGTCATCGCATCTGAGATTATATAGATTTTGTTTTTTAGCAAGATTTTCATTAAGGTTTTTGCTTGAAAATACAGATCTTTCATCGCTGTGATTAAGATTTTCAACGCTGATTGGTTCACATCTCTACTAGTATAGCAGTACCACCCCACAACCCAAACCCCCACAACCCACACGCTAATAAGGTCGAATACGGTATTAGACTTTTTAATCAGGTTTTCACAAACTGCGGCAGTGAAGTTGCCAGAGTCACCTTAATGACGCCCGTCATCGATAAATTGATAAAACCAAGAGGGAGATCATTGATTATAACAAAGTATTAAAAAAACTAACTTATATACACAAATGCATATCTTTGCAATGTAAATATTGCATTGTAAATTTAATGAGCAGATTCTTTAACAAATTATTTCAATGGATCCCCAGTTTCATGTGAGAGGGTCTTCAGTTTGTGTGGTCAAATTGTGAGTAAACAAGAGATGTATTGGTAATTTAAATTTTCTTGATCACCACCAAAAATAACCTTTTGCTTCTAGACATGATGCAGTGGACTTGTAGTGGACTTGTGATTAGTGCATATTATTAAAGTTTCAAAAAGTGTCAAAGACAGCTGGACTTGTAGTTGAACACTTGAACTTTTTGTGTGCGGACTTGTGATTAGTGGATATTATTGTAGTAGTTTAAGATTAAAAAAGTGTCATACACTGATATTGTATAAGATATGCAGGTGGAGTAGTTGAACCTTTTTGATAAAGTATTTCACTTGTGATTGCATATTCTTGTATACGTTTCAATAAAAAGAAAACTGAATATTTTATGTTTCAATAATTTTATTACAGTTTATCCATTTAAATCCATTTTGATACAAATGGAAATTGATTCTTCGCCAGATGAGATAAAAGAATCCTAACCAGAGAGCTCTCAGGATGAGAACTGAGAAAAAACATATGGGGTGAAGGGAGGGTAAATATTTACCAGCAAAAGTGGAAAGATCCTCGAGGAGTTCTTCATTCCCATGGATCAGATGGATTCACAACAACAAAGTACTTTAAAATGCTACGTAAAACTTAAAATAGCCAGGGGCGAAAAAAAAATTTTGCTTGAAAATTGCAGACAGGCACTGTTTTACAACTACAAATTTGCAAGTTGACATATAAAATAGCTCTATTAGGACATATTGACTCTAAAGTTTTAATCTTGATTTGTGACGTTTGCAACAGAGTCACATCATTTGAAAAATTCCTTTCATGCATTGAATAACACCCATAATCACTGATCTTGAAAGATGACTGTTGAATAATTTAACAACCAGACTAATAGTATGTATTTGTTTTGTTACAGGCTCAAGACATCGACCCTCCCAGGACCATCACAATAATAGTGACGGAAAAGCATGGACTCACACATAGAACATGGATGGAGTTTACAAAATATTGAAGTCGCACATACACACAACACCAATTCATAACAATTAGTTTTACTGTCCAGTGCCACAGAGTTTTGTTTCATAGAATAGGGAGAAAATCTACTATTTTGGCTGAATATGTGCCATTACATGACCGAATATAATGATGATATGATGACAAAAGAGCCTATTGGCCAGTCGTGTCCAGGTGATGACGTGGACTGAAAGACAAGGGAGAAAGCTAGATAGGAAGAGAAAATGGTTCTGCTGACGATTGGAGGCCGACAAGACGCCCAATAACAGCCCAGCAATAGACACAGTCCATGCACAGCAAGAATTCAGAGAATTAGGATGATACACCGTCATGGGCAGATTGCTGGTGAACAGCGCGCACAAATTTTCATCTTCAAGGAAAGTAATGTCCTTTAGGCAGTTTTTATGCACACAAGGCTCAAATCTTCATCTTCAGGGACAGCATTGTCATTTAGGCAGTTTTTAGGGTGTTGTAGAAAAAAAACAATTTAAAATTACCATCATTCCTTGGTGTAGAACACATCCGAATGCAATAGGTCAGTTTACACAGCCGTTTAAAATTGCATAACTTTTAAATGAATTTGGACTAGAACATACATGGCCAGATATGTACATGTAATAAATCAGTTCTTCCAAGGCAACTGCACTTATGCATTTGTGTATGTCATTTCATACATTTATCCAAGTATAAATAAGATCACATTTTTTTCCTTTCCTTCTAGCTTAAACTTGAATATTTGAATATACATGTAGGTTCACTATGAGCAAACATAAATATAAAACATAAGAACACTTACCATTCTCTGCTGAATGTTTTCTTTCAGCCGACGGAAGATAGGACAATCTATCCTTTAGTGATTTACACGACCGCATTCAAGGGGATAGCAGTTCTATCTTCTGTCCCAAGCGAGAACCCACCCTAGACACACGAACTTCATATCATGCCACGTGTTTGTATTTGTTTTGTTACAGGCCCAAGACAGACTGAAGCTGTACAT
>CM032661.1:43057732-43068615 GCA_019095985.1 Streblospio benedicti
AAAATTGGGGATGATGTGTGGCCAGAGGAAAGCAGGAACGTTGAATCTGACTCCGGAATCAATGAGAGTGAATCTACAGAGCCTCATGATGACTATGAAGCAGACGCTTTAGAGTGTGTACCGTCATTCAGTTCAGAGCGTCCAAAAAAGAGACAGGGTATATCGCCGTCTGTTACAGGATATTTAAAGATGGCGCCTCCTGGAAGAAAAAGAAAGGCTGACGACGAGCTCGAGGCTGGTAGCGTCTCCAAGAAGCAGCGTACAAATTTGTCAAAAGACGTGAGACCTTTTAGAACAGTTCTACATCCCCCAGGATGAAATGGACCCTCGGGGTGAGAATTATTTAAAAGATGCTGCAAAGACCCAGCTTTGAGCCCGCTGAAAAAAACAGCCTCCAAATGGCTTATTGTCTACATTATACAAATGGAAATTGATTCTTCGCCAGATGAGATAAAAGAATCCTAACCAGAGAGCTCTCAGGATGAGAACTGAGAAAAAAACGCTTACAAGAAGGAGGGTAAATATTTACCAGCAAACGTGAGAGATCCTCGAGGAGTTCTTCATTCCCAAGGATCAGATGGATTCTCGTGGAACAAAGTAATTTAAAATGCTACGTAAACTTAAAATAGAGGGCGAAAAAAGGGAGCTGCTTGAAAAATTGCAGACAGGCACTGTTTTACAACTACAAATTTGCAAGTTGACATATAAAATAGCTCTATTAGGACATATTGACTCTAAAGTTTTAATCTTGATTTGTGACGTTTGCAACAGAGTCACATCATTTGAAAAATTCCTTTCATGCATTGAATAACACCCATAATCACTGATCTTGAAAGATGACTGTTGAATAATTTAACAACCAGACTAATAGTATGTATTTGTTTTTGTTCGGGCTCAAGACAGACTGAAGCTGTACATCAGCCCTCCCAGGACCACCACAATAATAGTGGCGGAAAAGCATCGCACATGGAACACGGATGGAGCTTACAAAATATGTAAGTCGCACATACACACAACACCAATTCATAACTATTAGTTTGACTGTCCAGTGCCATAGAGTTTTGTTTCATAGAATAGGAAGAGATGTGCCATTACATGACCGAATATAATGATGATATGATGACAAAGAGCCTATAGGCCAGTCATGTCCAGGTGATGACGTGGACTGAAGGACAAGGGAAAAAGCTAGATAGAAAACTCTCTTTTGAGATGCTAGAGACGAAAAAAAGCCATTTGTACAAATAATATACTTTTCTTTTACCATCCTTGACTTTGGGTGATTGGTGCTTCATTATTGCAACGTATTTGGACAAAAGCTAACGCGGTTTGGTAACTTTGAAGGTACAGGTGCCCACTTTTCAGTAACAGATGATAGATTATGTATGTTAAACACTATACATACACTTCACTATTGATTAGGTGTTATCGCCAAAGCCTCAAAGCATTGCTCATGTCCAATCTGGTGGCTCCGTATACTTCAGAGTGCTCTGGATAAAGTCCGAGGTAAGTATGTTAGTCTTGTGCTTAGATGATGATTATTTTTTTAATGATCTTTTGCTTAAGATAAGGATGATTTCATTGGATGATTGAGATGTGGGGATGGGGGTCTGTTTTACTGAACTATTGGATGTAAAATAACCTGCACAGAAAGCACCAAGAAATGAATGAACGAACGTCCAGCCACGATGACGCTTGGCTCATCCACTGTCGATCCCAATTCTAAGGCTCCCTATTCTGATGCCACCAAAACTAAGAAACAGAAGAAAAATGGCGGAGTCAAACGTCCCATCAACAGCTTCATGGTGTTTTCTCAGATAAAAAAAGGACGACCCCGGTATCCACAATGCTGAGATTTCTAAACGCCTGGGAAAGAGGTGGAGGAAATTGTCGGACGATGAGAAAATACTTTACATAGGTCCGAGCGTCCGAGGGTAAGTATGATGCATATTATTTTGTTCAGCCTAATGACAGTGTATATTTGCAGCAATGGTTTGCCAACAAACACAAACCCACCAAGAAAACATCACCGGTAGTAGCCACCAGCTGCCACCACCCCGACCCTGGCACCAGCCTCAACCAGCAGCCTGTTAGCGAGTAACTCGCCATCATATAAACTAGTATATGGTTTCTCACCACTGTTTTCCTTTGTGTGATTTTTGACCCTCACTTCTGCTGAAAGATTTCTCAATTGATGTCGACTTCATTTGCACATCACTGTGGTTTGCCATTGTGTACCAGCTTAAACGCTTACTAAAAACTAAACACAAAACTGACTGGTTATAGAAGTTTCAATTAAATATTTCTCCTGCAGTTATGATTATCCACTGTTGTGCTTTTTTGTTTTAAAGTTTGCGATTTTTTTATGTATCAGGGCTGTGTCCATATGGACAATAAGAAGCTCTTCAAAAGCTGCTACAAGAAAACTGTGCCCAGCTCGACAAGCAAAGTGGGGGAGCAGGGAATATTTTCATTAGATTGCGGAAATAAATGGTAAGACCATTATGTGATAGGAAAGAGTCAGTGCCTCCAAAGGTCACGTGTCTCTTCTGACCTCCTTAATCGGCAACACGAGCCTCTGATTGTTAGGAAGTTAGGTTGTTAGGAAGTTATTTTGAAAAGGATACTTTTGTATTGAAAAGCTTTAATATATATGTTTGATTTTGGAATAAATAGCAGAAAAGATATAAAAATAGAAATGAGCCTCTGATTGGTCAGCTGGATAGGAATATTGGGTCAAAGCGCTCCAATAGGGGGAGGGTGCATTTTGGTCAATTTGGGCTCATTCACATCGTGACATTCACATAGACAACACGTATCTCTCAGTTTTTGGTAAGTATAATATACGTTTAAAAGTTATTTTAAGGTTTAATTCTTGCAGTACAACGTTACCACGATGAACTAGATGCAACTGCACTTAAGCAGGGGATTCAAATTCTTGTCATGAAAGGCCACATATATGAATTCAATGGAGAACTAATTTGTAATGGTTTAACAGTTTCATTATTTTACCAGCTCATAAAAAGAACTGGCAAAATAAATGAATGAATTCAAAGTTCTAAAATTGGAGTTCTAACATCACTAGGGTATGGCAGATTACATACACCTATTGTCAATTAAATTTAACATGTATGGTAAAAACTTAGTTTGTAATATTAACCGGCCCTTCGTGTATCTGGATACTCAACCATTATAGTTGAACCTTCTAAAAGTGACCACCTCTCTACTTTAAGCCATATTCCGGGCGGTATTATTTCAGAGGTTGTACAGCTTATTTCCTAAGTTCCAGTTAATTACATTTGCTTTTCTGTTTTGCTCAACTATTTATTGCCAAAATACTGCAAACATTCACTATCAAAATCAGTTTTTGTTATTGGATTTGATAATAGTTATTGCATACGACCTCTTTCACGTCGTTTACATTCATGTCTTCTTTCAGTGACTGGATTAAAAGAAACACAAGTCGATCAGTGGTTTCAGAACAAACGGAGGCGACACAAAGAATTTAGAAAACAAGCTCGTCAAGTAAGCATGGTTATTCATTGAACATATGTAAATTGCATGTTTCATAGCAAAAAGGTCATATTGACAAAATTTTAATAGCACATGTAATATTTTCATTTTTTGCAGGGATCAACGGAAACGCAGCATGCATCAGAGACAACAAAGACAAAGACCTCTACTTGGAAGAGGTATGGTGAAAAATATACAAGGTTAAAATACATTAAATAATCATAAGTAAGTAATAAGTAATAATCATAAGTAAGTAATAAGTACTAAGTAAGTAATCATAAATAATCATACATAAGTAATCACGGCAAAAAATGGCCTTACATACATGTATGGCTCATTGAAACTTAGACACAAGAATAAAAGAACACCGATATAATTATCATTATTTTGATGACTGAAGCAATCTTTTGCCAATTCTTATTTCAGGCCTCACCACCAGAGGCACATGGAAGACAGGACATCATGCCAGAGCTCACACATCGGCTGCATATTTTAGCAGATGCATGTAAAAGCAAAGAAAGACTATGAAAATCAGTATCAGAAAAACTCTGCATGAATACTGCATCTTTTAGCAGATTTATGTAAAAACAAAAAAAAATGCAATATCAATACAGTAGACAAATACAATGCAGGCATTGTAACAAGGATGAATTCTTATGCATTTATATGGGCATATTGCAATGTTTGCAATGTTTTCAACTCACAGGAGTGTTGTCACGTGACATTTGTCGCAGGGGTTGATGTGAGAATACTTATATTTACACATTTTACACATTTACACATTTTCCTTTTCTAAAATTGAATAAGATCGTGGGGGCAGCTGAAAAAAGAAAAAATGCTGACATTCTAAAAGAGGCCGACCAGAAGATCGAATTGGCCAACAGTAGAAAAAATATACTTGGCGAAGAAACACATCTGATAAAGCAGAATTAACAGCTGCGGCTTCGGGAAGCGAACTTGAGGACAGAACTGGAGATGGAGCGTCGTCGTAAGACACAGTTCAGGTAAGGCTACCACATTTTACAATGGCGGATAGAATTTAAAACCAGCAAGGTATCAACCCAGCTCATATCAATTGCTGTAATTGTTATAATGTTCGGTCCGTTTATAACCATAGTAGTTTTATGATTGATATGTCTGTGTTGACGCATGCGCACCAGTGGTTTTATATGGCGGCAAATAACCCAGATGATATTTATCCTGAGAGTTGTTTATTCTAATAATACAGCGTGTATGATAATACAAACGCGGCGTGTACAGTATTTACTACTGTGCTGAGAATGATATAAACCCAAGCTGCGAGATGTTTATGAAGATTACTTGTTAAGCGCATATGGGTAAACACCCTCGACACCGTCAACGGAGCTTAAAGGTCAACATAACAAACCCACCCCAGGAATATCTACTGACTGGCCCTTAACATTCTCCCCTTACTATGATTTAATGTTAGTGCTTGAAAGAAATCAGTGACTATTTATTTGCTTTTAATTTTTCATAGAGCACCCAACAGAGAGTACTTTTGATCAGGAAAAATGCTTCCAAACCAATGACCACATAAGGGGATTAAAAGAAGGCGATTTTTCAAATGTCACAACAAGACTGGAAGATGTCCATTTAGAATGTTTGAGATATGTTGCGGGATATGTTGCGAAGCAAAGAAGTTGTCGGAAACGGCTGCGTTTTTGTATATCAACTGCGTTTTACATCATCTCAGCGTAAACACTTTATAAATAAGTGATTGAAAAAGTTGGAAAGTACAAGTGACGATGGAACAATCTGTTGAGATCAAATGGTTCAGTCAGAAGCGGTGCCTGCCGACTACCAGCTTGACCTCACCGCTGTACCACTGCCGGCTGTGCTAGACACAGAAGCGCCGAGCGTTTGGTAAGTGGGTCACGAGACTTCATGGGATTTCACGAACTGGAGATCACCATCACAGCAAGGTGTGGCAGAAGGTAATATTGACATTTGATGTGTGTAATTCTAGATTACAGGAATTCTTGATATATGAAGTACAGCAATACTGAACTATTGGATGTAAAATAACTTGCCCAGAAAGAGCAAAGAAATGAATGAACGAACATTGGGGATGCTCTGTGGAACTTGTTTTATAATCGGCATCACAGTCATAGTTTGATTCCTACACATTTTACTACATATCATACATTTAGTTTGTGTTTGTTTTAACTGGTGGGTCCTGGGGTCATAATTCACACTTAAGGCCAAGTACGTAAATGCTTATTTACTTAAAATTGCCACACCACCCTTACCTCTACATATAAACACTCCAATACAAGAGCTTTACTATTCTCTGCTGAATGTTTTCTTTCAGCCGACGGAAGACAGGACAATCTCTGATTTACGCGACCGCATTCCAGATCAAGGTTTGGTAAGTGGGTCATGAGACTTCATGGAGATAGACCATAAGTGACAGGTGCTTGCTGACATATGATAAGGATAAGACCAAAACACCTTATGCCTCCACATTCTGCAACAACTGACTTCCTTTATGGGAGACCAGTATTTGTGTAAAAACTCATAACATGATACTTTGTTCAGGTTATTTTTGGGTTGAAAGGGTAGGGGTGGGGGTGGGGGGGGGGGGATCGCATGTCCCATGTGCTCCTCTGGATCTGCCTATGATATGGAAGTTTGAAAAGAAATGGCACCTCCCTCCCCCCACCATGTCAGGTGGGCAACTATTTTCTGAAATATATTAACTGTGTGGATGCAACAAAATGTCTTTAACAATGCAGACTTTAAATTTGAAAATAAAGTGGAAATTGATGAGGCACTTTTCGGCCGGAAAATTAAACACAATAGGGGAGATCCACGTAATGACACCAGAGTTTGGATTTTTAGGAATAATAGAAAACAGTACCAATAAACTTAATGATTCCAGTACTCACATCCCTGACTTAAGACAAAAAGATCCTATAGGAATAAGGGATTTCTTGACCCATTAAAAAACCGCTCTTGATGCCAGTAACACAGATGGTCTTAATTGAGATTGCAATAGAGACTACCTTCCAACTGCCGTGAGAAATAAATGGATAACTATGAGGACCATGGTTTTGCTGCACACGCCAGGTCATGTACATGTATCTTGTATTTTTAGAGCTCAATGACGTGTTTGTTTACAAGGTGCTGCCCTTTACATAGGAAAGATAGGGAGCTCATTTTGACACCTAATCAGCAGAGTGAACATTTCCGGCAGGTTGCCCACATGATGTACATTGAAAGGATGGAATGGTGGCCAACACATACATTTATTTCTGAAACACCGTAGCATCGTGGAGCTTTAATTGATTGAGACTACACCAGACTGCACCACGTGCTGGTAAAAATTGTATCAGTCTTAAGTTTATCATTTCCTACAATACTGCCACGTTGATTGAGACTACTGTGCAGACGACAACAAACAACATGGACGATAAAGAATTAAAATCTATGTTACACGGAATAAATGCTGAAGAATTAAGATCTAAATTGAAACTTGTTGGAAGCAGTGTAGGCAAAAGCACAAAAAGAGAAGTTGGTGATTAATGCTTTTTATGCAATCCGCCTGGGATTGAGGGTTTTGCCCTCGAAGCAGAAGAAGAAGATGTAAGTACATTGTATACATGTCACAATATTAATCTAGACTAGATATCTAACTGAAATTTATATTTATATCTTTAGGAAGATTAGGAGTACAATCTTATTTATAGATCTATTTATTAATACGGAAAAGAACACCAAAACACCATGTCAAAATATACCAGATGACACAGGCATAGATCTAGGAACAACCCCCCACCCCCATTACTAGATCTAGTAGATCTAGTACACTACTTAGCACTAGATCTAGTACTGTTACTTTACTAGTAGCAGTACAGAATACAGAATACTTTATTGATCAAAGAATCCAAGGACATGATAATCATTTGTTACTTTGTCTTTGTTAATGCAGTTGTAGATAGAAAATAATTATTTTGTCAAGGCAGTGTAGTTTTAATTTTAAAGTGCTGTGCTGCTGGATTTCAACACTTACTAGTACCATATATACTAAAATCAATGAATACCATGTGAGGAATTTATTTTGTTGAATTCTTGTTAAAAACAGTTTCCACCAGGTGCAACTCCATGAAGAGATGGTCTTTAAATGGAGGTCCATTTTAGCTTCTTTATGAATGTTTTTGGGACTGCAAGAATTGGGCTTGGTTATAACTATGTAGCTTTCTTATACGATTTTTAATTAGGAAGTGGCAGTAAGCTTAGTCCATACTTCAAACATTCTATGGAAACAGCAACATCAGCAAAATTCATTGCACCAGTACACAGTATGCCATGCGACCTACCGAAGAAAATGTGGCCCGTGCCAAATCCGGTGATTTAACAATTTTGCTGCCATATTTACGTGATGAAAGACCAAAGAGGTCGGGGCATCCTGTAACTGAAGTAGACCATAAGTTTATGTTGTTTGATTGGTTTCACCAATATAATTGTAAAGATGAAAAGAAAATCCTTCGTCGGGCAAGTTTCATGAAGAATTGTCAGGCCTTCTTAACGCACAAGTGGCTGAGCAGCTGCATCGTGACAAAGCCAGATGCACATACTTTTTAAATGTACTCACCCATTGCAAAATGTGTCAATAAATAACAAACACAGAAAAATGACACAATAATGCCATAGATGGGGAAGCCAATCCGGACATCATTTTCACACCCTTGAATACTGTTCTCTGATTGGCTGAGATACAAAAACAGCCGGGGATAATTACTCGATGAAATGCTATTGGCCAGTTGGTGATCAACCACAATGATAATGCTATAGATGGGGAAGCCAATCCGGACATCATTGCCTTCTGTTGTCTGGGTAGGGATAGTAATCAACAGATTAATATCAGTATAAATGGTGTGCGCTTTGAGTGTAGGAATGTGGCAGCCGATGGAAATTGTATGTTTAGTGCACTAGGTCTGTGCCTTACACATTTTAATGCAGACGACCATGCCATGCTCCGCAGAATGTCTGTAGAATGGCTGCACGAACACAAACATAACCTAGCTTTATCAGATAGGGAAATAGTTACGTTTGAACAGCTAGGGGTATTTGGAGAAGACTTCTGCTTAAGAGCGTTAGCAAACAGGTGGAATATCATGATCCATGTGTGCATCCAACAGAGTGGTCTTCCTGGTTCTCAGTTAAATTTTGGTGACAATGATGTGCACACATTCAGACCAAACACACCTGGTAACAAGGCATTACAATGCATTGATTCCATGCAATCGCCAAAGTGTTCAGGGAATAACTTCTAGCTGGGACAATAGGAGTCCAGCTGTCAGGGTGCTGAATTCTGAATTAGAACAAAGCCTTTGCAATAAAAAGCGCAAGTACAACCAGCCCCCTGCTAGCAAGCGTACTAACAACAAGAAGGCTGTCAGGGAGTTTACTGCCGAACTGGAAGAAAACCTAGACCGTAAAAACGCAAAAAACCTCTACCGAAGCTACTACGCAGCAAACGGCTGCGTGTTAAGAGTATCTTGCCCTTTTGGGAGCACAGTATGAGGGAGCACTTGCGTAGCATTCTATCTTGGTTTATAGACCTAAACAGACATAGAAGCAGCAATAAATGGTACCAAAATCGAGGAATGCAAAGTGGAATGCAATCCTCAATTGGTACAGCAGGCTGTCACAGAATTCTTGCCTCTTGCTGATAATGAGGCTCACCTGATTCACTTTTTCAGTAATGATGTAAAAGCATATTTTACTTATGATCCGTGATACACGTATTCAAAGTTCAATTCTAATTCAAATAAGGTTACTCTAAAAAGATATTATGCTTTTGAATATTAAGTCACAATGTGGTTTTGAATTAGTCTTAAGATTCAATGGTTTTGTATTAGTCTTAAGATTCAATGGTTTTGTATTACTTGGGCGTCATTATTCGGATTATCAGATTTGACCTACTTTAGGGCAGCATGTGGATGTGAAATTATGGGATATGCAAATGGCGGTGAGAATTTCAAATATAATAATATTATGAAAACTTAAAATTCATGTATACACAGCTACTAGCATTGAAGAAGCAACACGTGTGTTGTGCTTTTTTGTTTTAAAGTTTGCGATTTTGCATATCTGGGCTGCGTCCATATGGACAATAAGAAGCTCTCCAAAAGCTGCTACAAGAAAAACTGTGCCCAGGCCGACAAGCAAACTGGGGAACAAGGAATATTTTCATTAGATTGTGAAATAAACTAAACCAACCAATGAGACTGAGTGGGTAGAGTTGGACACGCAAACTCAATGTACCCGAAATCATTTTCAAACTTCTCTCTCACATGTCTTTTTAGCATACATATGCTTGCTAAAAGGACGTGTTAAAAGGATGAACTTTTGTGGTATGTTTGTAATCTTTTGGACTTCTGTGAATGTAGAAAAGTCAGTGTTTAAACACAAGTATAATGGCGGAAGAGTTTACAAGAAGATGTCACTATAATAGAATTCGGACGTCCCGCTTTGCAGCCGTGGAGCTTCGATCTGACCACGCCGAGATCGTCGAGGCTGCACGGGCCGTGCTGCACGATCATGTCCAAGCCCCAAAGAAAAACAGGTAAAGTGGTAAGTGGTAATTATTATAGTAATTTATTGTAGTAGATTTTGCTATTAAACTGTTTTTTTAATATTTGCCTTATTTTATTACAATAAGCATGAGCTAGAAAAGGTCAGAAATCAGTTATCGCTGGATTATTAACACGGAACTCTTGGTGACAATCAGCAAAGTATAATGGATGTATTAGCAGAGTTGTTATGACGATGTGACCGGAATAGCATTGAGACGTCCCGCCCGACAGCCGTGGAGCCAAGACGCAGACATTGCCGTGGCTGCCGTGCCGTGGTGCACGATGGACACAGCATGCCCATGTCTTAGAAAGGGTCAGAAATCGTTTGTTACTGGATTAATAACAGCGAAGTATAATGGATGTACTCGCAAATTTTTTCGAAGATGCGATCGAAATAGCATTGAGACGTCCCGCCCACAGCTGTGGGCGAGACTCCAACATTGCCGAGGCAGCCTGGCGATCATGGGTACCACAAGTTTGAGTGTCCAAGCTCAAAAAAAAAGCAGGTAAATCTAGTTACTTATATGTATGCATGATTCCGTGGCGAGTGGGTTCGATTCCCAGTGTCGAAGTCTGGTGGTGGGTGTTTATCAAACTCATCTCCAACCGTTGAACACTGCTAAGTGGTAATTCCTCATTATATTAATTTTTACCATTAGGGGCCCTGTCCTAAATACACATTTTTTTCAGATACACGCCGCTACAGTGTCTAACTGAACAAAAAACGACATCATGATTTGTACATTCACAGAAAAAATATATATAACTGGT
>CM032661.1:43082421-43132655 GCA_019095985.1 Streblospio benedicti
ATTCAATTAGAGCTGTCAAATGTTATAAAAGTTTCATTATACTGTCAATTTTGCAAATGAAACATTTTACTTGAATTATTTTAGTGGAAACTGCACGGTATGCATTGATTGTAGTATGTTGGTGTTCTTTCAGGCACATTTTTCATATACCCTACATGTACATAAGTCAGGCAACCGATGTTTAATTATGCTTATATTGCTTTTGTTAACCATATCTGGTAATGAACACATAATGGTTTACATAAGACATTCAAGAAATGTCATGCAATCCTATATTTAGTAAGAGTTGACATTTTATTCATTGCCTGCAAATTATTTTAAAAGGGATTTTTCAAAAACAATTTTTCAACTTTTCTGAATTGTCATTAAAAGTACATTAAACCTGAATTACAATGTATCATTTTAAAAATATTGCTCCAATCATGTGGAACTCTCTACCCACTGCTTTTAGACTATGCACTAATATCAATACTTTTAAAAAAGAACTTAAGACATTTCTCTTTGAATAATTTTATAGGGTTAACTTTTAAAGAATCATATTATGATATCAATTTTATTCTAATTTTTGCATTGTTAACTTTTATATACTCTACTGTATTTTTTGTTTATCTATTGTAAAGTGTCTGTGAGCATGCTTTGGATACGGGCACTGTAAATATTATTATTATTATTATTATTATTATATTATTATTATTATTATTATTATTATTACAAGTTAGTGTAAAGAACTATTTATATATGGGCAAAGCCATCATTAATTCATTAGACAGTGCATATTAGCCCTGGTCATTTGGACAAAGATTAAGGGCTTTTTCGTGACACTGCCAGGGGCAACACTCCATTTGCAGCTTGACACATGCTTCAATGTCGCAGTAGTGCCCCTAAATGAAAACAATCTTTTTCACGCAAGCAGCTTGGAAAGGAATTTCTCCAAATAACAAATGGAATCATAAGAGACTAATGCTAATCAAGCATTGTAAACCACATGGACATTTTTCTCCTGCACTACTTAATTAAAAATCAGTTATTTAATAAGAATTCTATTTACATAATTTCCAATCGACATTTACCTTCGCCAGGTCTGGTTTGAGTATGACTGCTTTATAACCATGCATAACGCTAACTAATGATGGATTATCATTTTAAAAATTCTACTTTTTTACTTAATTCCAATGCCAAACCAAACAATAATAGTAATAATAATAGTATGTCAAAAAAGCGGTGAGTATTAGATATAAATAGTTTAAATAGTTTAATCAAGTATAGTGCAACAAATGATGTATTTTTACATTTTTTCCAGACAGACAAACAGTTATGATTCACCATATCCCCCCCCTCTGCCTTAATTGTGGCTAGCCTGGTGACAAAACCACTCAAGCATAACACAGGGGATTAGCAAAATGTTATAATCCATCAACTCAACTAACTATTCTACAGTAAAACGCCAGTATCTATTTTGAAATAGTATATGCAACTGACAAACAGATTTTTCATTATAATTAAGTTGATTTTATAGCAGCATTGGAAAGGAATACAATTAATACATCATGTAAATTGAAAAGACATGGATACTGATTTGCAGTTATATTTTTTGTGCCACCCTGTAATGGTGGCAACTTCAAACCTGTGAAATATTGAAAAATTGTGATGTTCAATTTTTTTTTAGAAATATCATTTACACAGCTCTAATTCTTTGTTCTTTATTATTAATTATATGAATGGTTTATAGATAAATAAAGAACATATAATCTTAAGATCGGGAATTCTTTTATTTAGCTATACAACCCAATATTGTCTATAGAATTAAAAAACTGACAAAGCAGTCTAACATAAACAAATTAATTCAAATTTTATTTTTTCAATATTGCTATTTAACCAAGGTTATTTGAGTAAAACTAATGATGGATTATCATTTTAAAAATTCTACTTTACTTAATTCCAATGCCAAACCAAATAATAATAGTATGTCAAATTATCGGCAAGTATTATATATAAATAGTTTTTAATTATTGCATTAACACAGTATATCTACAAAACATAAAAAATAGAAATTTCTATCTTTGACCTTTATCCCTGCACAAGAAATGATTTGATAAAGGTACGAGGTGTCTACGGACAAGACATTTTTATGAAACTTCCCCTTAGCTTCCTTTTGTAGATATATCAATTCAAATATAACTGGTAATTAACAACGGTAAGAAATATAATTAATCAAACAAAAACCCCCATCCACATCACCAGCACTGAAGAGGAGATCAGGGCGCTGGAAAGACGCCTCGCGGTCAGTCAGATCCTCAACAGGACCATCGTGCTACCAATACCAATATTTCTTGAAGAAAATGGCCAGAGTAATCAATATGGTCTTGGCTTCAAAGTTCGATTAAAGTGTAAATCGTGGTGATTTTATAGAGGGTCCGTTTAAACTGTACAAAGAAGCAACTAGTACATTTCAAAAACGAGGAATGAGGGCTAAGACCTTGTGCTACAAACGCTCAGTTGGCGCTATTTAGCTTTAAGTCAAGTACATCATTTTGACGATATAGTGCTGCTGTTGTCGATGTTAGAATTACCAGCACTAAGCAAGACAGCTTTTCTTCTATCTATTGCAGTGGGTTACCGCAAAAAGCGACACCAAGACATTTACCTCAAAGTTTATATTTACGGCCAACGGACAGTGACATATTTGAACTTCAACAAAAAAGTTGTGAACTATAGATTTAGTGAGTGCCGCTTGAGGTTACAATGCTCCATGAAAAATACCAATCGTTAGAAGCTGCCTAACCGAACAATTCTGAAATTAGTTCCAAAGTACAAGACCTATCGCAGGTATTACACTGAACGGTGCATGTCTGCAGTTCACACTGATGCACGTGGGGTGATGTCCTCGAGTGAGGCGTGCAAATGTTCCACTGGACGCCAACAGCAAAGCTGGTTATTCCCTTCACCTTCTCAATAAACGTGTTGAGTATGCGAAATCCTATGCGAGAATGGTTTGCGCCAACCATGTAGAATCCAGCTGCAAAACAAACACTCTTGGCTTAAAGAACACAGGCATCTCTCCTTTGTCAGCGCAAACCCATGTGCAGTTCCAGCAGATCATGGAGATTATTGGGCTGCATGATGAACCTGCAATTGACAGGCATTCTCAACTAAGCTGTCTTTTTATAAGATGTCAATAAAGATTAATCCAATGTGTATATGAATGAGTTTGAGTGTTAATATGCATACACATCTTAAATTTGTAATTTTTCACCAAACACACATATGAAATACTCAATAATTGCACTTAAGACTACATTCACAAACTATAAAAACATATTTAAAACCTACCAATTTCCATGGCATTTTTGTCGAATCTTCACTATTAATATGTTCTGATTTTCAGTTGAGACAATTTAATCCACATCACCATCTCTAGATTATGTGTAATAAATAAATTACTTGCTTTTTTAACAGAAAATTTCTTTTGAGACTAGCACCTGCCAATGTCAAGGTTGTCTGCTTTGGTGCGGTCTCACCTAAAGATGAGCAGTGATTTTTTTCCAAATAACATATTTTTTTCTGCCACATTATGGTGGATGGATTTAAATTTTTTCTTATTCAGTGTTAGCTATTCTTTTTTTATCTCCTGCTCGTATTGTACATATACACATTCCACATGCTTTTTATATACTCTTTAGCTAATTGCCAGATTGTTTAAACTTAATTATATACATTACATTATATTATATTATATTGTTAAATAATTGCGAAAAAATACTAAAAAAATAATATTAAAAAGATGCCTCAGATCATTATAGATCCGGCTGATTTTTCTAATGTCAGTAGAACAATGTACCGAGATCTCATCAGATCTAAAAGTGTACAGACACCAAATGGATGTCTTCAATATTTAGAATGTATAAATTCTTCTGGCTATCCACAAATTACTGTTAAATTTCCACCATCGTTTGTACCCAAAAAGTGTTGTGCAGTCGACTCAGGTATTCTTTTTCACACAATATAATCATTGTTGCTGATACATCAAAACAGCTCAGCCATCGATGCTTATTTTGAAGATATCACATTGCACTAGAAGATAATATTAAAGGTAAAGAAAAATTCAATTCACATTTCATACAAATATTAAAAGTCATTTGGTTTAATTATTACAAATTACTTTAGTATTACAAGTTAAAAAGCTTCAATACACTTCAAGGTAAAATGATCACTGTATAATGTACCCAAAGACCAATTATATTGATCAAGATAAAAAATGTTATTGTAAAGAAATTTTTGGTGAGCAAAATATTTTTGATTAAATTAACCATTAACCCTGACAGGAATGGCAAGAAATCGCCACCAAATCAATCCAATGCTTTTTGAATGGGGCAATATACAGCCGGCAGTTGTAGCACCGCCAGCAGCTTCATGTTCTGCTGTGTAAAAGTAGAATTTTAGGCCTCTTGTTGCATTAGTCAATTATGTATTTGTAAACATTTTAAATTCTTTCTGCGTAAAAACGTTAAGCTGTATACATATGACATAAATTCTTATTCTATACTAAACCAACCTTACCATTAAAAAAAAATCTGTTCAGTCTGAATCTTAATAAAACTCCAAAATCAGTATTGAACATAAGAGTTGTGAGAGAGCCTGTTACAAAGAGCAATAGAAGTGATGTGCTGTTTACATGTCAGGTGTCCATGAACCTGATCATGACCAGGCGGTCATCGTGGCGAGCTCGAGACCTACATCGTGGCTGTGGGAGGATCAAGGAGTACTGTGAGGCGCCCACTGAGGTATTCACACGCAATATATAGATGTATATCTTCTGGTACTGCAGATGTATTTCATGATAATGGTCATATATTTGGATAATACCATTATTCAAGCCAATGCATGCTCACAATATATAAGTGTTATTGGGATACTTTTGAGATAAAAAGTTTGCATTCAAAAAGTCAGGCGTAAAGTCGCATTTATACTGAACATATTTTGCTAGTTTTCAAATTTTGCAAACATGGGAGATGGCGACTATGAGGATATCACACTAAATGTAGATATTCTTTCCTGTATCGCCATAAGGCAGACATTGAAAAGTGCTGATGGTAAATTGACAAATGACTTGAGTAATGAGTTAGAGTTGATTGAGATGTAGGAACTTCTACATTCTCAACAGGAAGTGCAATTCATAGATGTATTTATGGAGTAATAGTATAATAAATCCAGTGTTTAAACTTACACAGTCAAAAAAATTTTCTCCCTGGTCATCTGTAGACCATCCTCAAGAATGACGTTACACAAGGGTGTTGCACGATATGACATCACAAACTTTCGGAGGGGGCAGCCCTCTTGGGGAGTCCCCTGAAGTCATAGTGATTAAGCCATTCAAACATGGTGCTACCAAACTGGATGGAAATTGGATGGTGTGTTTAGTTGACTGTATCACTGTTTCCATGATTCATCAGCTAGCCATGAAGGCTTTATAGAAGTAAATGAAGGAAAGGCAGTGTTTGGGCTGAAGTTTTGTTCCATCAGATGGCTGGAAGATGTGCCAGTAGCAGAAAGGGCAATTGAAATTTGGCCTCTTGCACAAAAAGTATGTGGCAAGTACTTTAAAGATGACCAAAGGTAAACATCTGACGTCAATCATACATCTGTGTAAATATGTTAATAGTCATGAGACAAACCTATGTGCGTTATCAGTGAGATATGACATGATATTCTAATGATGTCATATCGAACGTTCTAACTTTTTAATTAAACATTTAAAATTTACATGTGTTTGTCTCTTTGACGTGTATTTGCTAAAAATCAAGATCCACTTGTTGAGGCAAAGTTGATTTTTTTTGTCTGCATTGCTTCAATCTTCAATCTACAATCTTTATTTAAAATGAAGAGCAAACTCAAATTTGGGGATCATGTAGGTGATTATTATTGTCCTGTCTTTACCAGCAAGTCTTGTTTTGAATGTGCCTCTGCACTGTTAGGTGTAGAACTTGTAAAGCTTTCAAAACTAAATGTTTTCATACATGTGATTATTTTGTGATTCTCATTTTACGTGTGATAGTTTCTCCTATTGGTTATTTATCTTGTACATTTTCAAAGTAGTTCAGATTTATGTATGTTTATTTACGACTGATTCATTTGTCACAAAGAGTTTGGTTTTCTTGATGATTGCACTGTCTGCACTTCAACCATTTTGAAATTTTCATTACGGATGTACAGGCTTCAGTAAAACGAAATGAAGAAATACTGAACATCATGTGCTGTCTCTTTAATGTCTGTTATAAAATGTGGTGTTGGTATCTGTTTTTGAAATTCTGTTCTCACTTTCTTGTTGATATTGTTTGGAGTGTTAGTAATTAGCGGTTGGGAAAGTTATGTTTTGTCTTTTAAAACAAACTTCATTCCCCGAACTATGCATGAATTGTTCTTTTAGTGAAGAAAGTATTGTGTGATTTTTATGTGTTATTACAAGGGCATTGTTCTATTTATCTTGCATGTTGTTTTGTAAATGTGTACTTGATTGATAACTAAAAATAGACTTTCATACATGTTTCAATATTCAATAAATGTATGTACAAAGGACTAATCATTTACTGTTGCAGATTGTATTGTTTGTAGCATATTAGTTAAGCTTTTAGAGGTTTGTATTTATTTCAATACATTTACTCTATTGAAATCCAGCCTGGCTAGATTTTGTTATAGCTTTTACAGAAGATACCCAGCATTTCTGATTTCGAAGTGGTGCTAGGTTCAAAGTAGGGGTCTTGGAAGCTGCAGATTTTGTGAAGATATTGATTGAGTGTAGATTAAATAATCTTTATAATCAGATCAGTGTTTCAATGACTATCAAATATCATTTCACAACATAGTGAATTGCTTGATATATTGTCATAAACTGTTGTATTTGAAACATCTATATACGTGTCCAAGACCCAGCATAACTGCCCGCTCGGCTTCCATAGGTTAACCTGCATTTCTGCTTTTAGTAAATGTAAAGCATCCTTGTTTATGTATTGTACATAGCTTATTTTTTATGTTTTTGTAAGTGCATATCATTAGAAAGCTTAAATTTTGTATATACACAACGTTTTACTCTACGCACTGTAATTAGTGATTAAAGTTGCATTATACCAAGTGCTCAATATAGTTTTGAAATATTGATTTGTTTTGTATGGAATCAAATAAAAGTAAAGTGTAGAAAAAAAAATCTACAATCTTTATTTCGAAAGGGCCGATGGCCATACAGGAAATTTCATGCATGAGGGATCCTAAACATGGTCTGCAGCCAGAAGAAAGCCTGTCAAAAAATTTGACCCACAGTTTGTATACGACGGCTTGTGGTCAATGGGGACAGTTTGATAAAATGGAGTCTCCTAAGACTCATGACTGCAGGGCAGAACTGAAGCAGACAGAGGCAGATGTCGCGGAAGATGATTGCCAGACTCAAGCCAGAATATCGGAGCTGGAACTAGAGAAGAGAGCGATTCATTCATCCAAGAAACAGGCTGCTGCTGCAGCATTATCATCACAGCAGACGGACGGAGAATCGAACCGGCGCGGGCGAGATTCACTCATCAGAGGCTTAGCGGAGCAGGCAACAGCAGCAGAAATAAGAGGCACCATACAACATTTTTGGTTATTAGAAGGGCAAAAAGCAAGACAGCAATTTATTATAAACATAGGATTAATAACAATTGCCATGGATGCAGAAGGAAAATATACCTGCAAAACATGTGGGAAAAACATGTGAGAGAATGATGAGACATGTGCTGCATTGCAGGCGCCATGGGAGGTGGGAGGCGCGGGCGCCGGCCGACTGGCCGAAGCGAGGGCGCCGCCGAAGTTCAAGCAGTACGCCACCGCCTACAGGGAGGGACTCCAACTCGTGCTCAAGGGCGTGTCCTGCTACATCAAACCAGCAGAAAAGGTTAGTTGCAGGCTCAGACAATTAGATGTATAGAATTGAGGTGAAGCATGTTCAAAATATTTTTGCTTCTTGTTGTTGCAAGGTCAGAAAAAGAACCTAACATACCATGTAACTGTGTCACTGTGTAATTTTTTAAAGTTTTTCTCGATATTTGTATTCTTAATGTTAATGTTTCAATTTACGGTAATTACTATGTATCTTTTTATTGTATTTATATAAGCTATCTACTCTTCCAGTAAAACAAGCACCGTGATACTCCTTTATAATTCTGCTGTATGTTTTGGACATGTTGGAGGAAAGGTCAGCAGTTGTGGGAAAAGGTCAGATCCAGAATCAGAATTGCCACAACGATCCACAGAAGCCTATATACATGTATCCCCCGTATCTACCGTCAAAACATGGCCACATCATTATAAATGACTCCATTGGTGACGGGTAACCACCTGCCCTTGTGTCCCTCTCATGTCAGGTGGGTGTGGTTGGTCGGACGGGGGTGCAGGCAAGTCATCACTGACCCTCGCCCTGTTCCATCATCGAGGGCTCAGGGTGGCAGCATAGAGATCGACAGGCGGGACATTGGAGGCATGGGGCTGCCACGACGTCCGTGGAGGCTCACTATCATACCACAGGTATGCTGGATGGGAGTGCATGGGTGTCATGTCGAGAATGCTGGATGGAGTGCATGGTGTCATGTCAAGAATATTGATGTATAATGTATATGAAATGAGTGTGTGTGTGTGTGTGTACTGCGCTCTCTGTCTGGGATTATGGTAAGATTCTGGTCTCAAGAACAAACCATTAAAGTTTGTGTCACACCAATGTCACTTGCAGATTGTAAAACCTGTCTTCAGTTATATATATATTGTGGTCAGCTTGCATGAAAAGATGCGAGGCTTGAAATGATTCTTCTCTCTCTCTCAGAAGCATGACAAGTGAAGACACAATTTACATAAGAACAATGATAGTTTGTGAGACCAGTGCATCTACCATCATCCCACATTGTTTATGCGCCTCCAATAGTCTGTCTTCTGAAATCTTCACTCACAGCCGAGTTTATATACTTTAAATCTTCAAATACTTGAGGGAGACTTCTAGTAGAGGGGCGTTTTTAATGGAGGTTTGTTCAATAATGATGCATGAATTTTATGGATTTTTTAGTTTACAATTCAGCCTTGTTATAATACATTATGAAATCTAAACAGACTAATTGAATGCTTTTTTCAAGAGGTTGAGGAGGGCGTTTATTAGAGGTACGTTTTAACAGTATAACTGGCAGCTCAGGGGCGTTAATAGATGTAGCTGCTATTAGAGGTAGGCCATTATTAGAAGATTTAAGGTGCCCTGGTACACATGTGTTGTTAAGCAGTATGCTGGCTTGCCTTGCAGGACGGTAACATTCTCCAATAGTACTGTACATCTTCAATTAACAGCCGGTTATTGGCATACTTCTACTTGACGGGAAAAGTAGCTGCATTTTTGACACCAGAACTGACAAATCTAACTGTTGAAGGAGCAACTTATCTGCAGAGTAGCATCAACCATGTCCATTCATATGCTAAAAACATGGAGAGGAATGGCAGCTAATGGCCATTGCCGCTTTGCCCAAGCAATTGAAGAACTCCATGAAGATTTTTCCTTTTGATTACCTTCTGAAATTAAAGTACTTAAAGTTCAAAACAAGACAAAAATGACATCAATAAAGATTTCCTAGTGAGAAGACAATAAAATATACTATCAGCACTTCAGTTTCTTTTAATCAAATACTCCCCAGGCTTTCTTGAAATCACAATATCACCGAACTAATAGATCTACTGTGAAATGGAGAACTGACATCAGCACCTTGGAATACACAGATTCTGCAAGTCAGGTGAACGACCTTGGTCCTGCTCCTAATCAAACCACCCACTTAAGTTGAGTTGATTAATAAATACGATACACCTCAAGCTGACTTATTCAACTACAACATTGGCGGAGATAGTCACGCATTGAAACAGCCTTCCACTGCTTCCAGTCTGCCTCACTGAGCAATTCGACGCCGCCTGCTTCGCTGCCGTCACCTCAGCTACCGTACGCCGCCGGACATCAGCTCCCGTTGACGCCACCGCTGCTCCCACAGGACCTGCTTCGCTGACGCCGCCTGCTTCGCTGCCGTCGCCTCAGCTACCGTACGCCGCTGGACATCAGCTCCCGTTGACGCCGCCGCGGCTCCCACAGGACCTGCTTCGCCGCCGCCGCCTTGACTGCTGGCCATCGCCTCCGTTGACGCCAAGCTGCTCCCAAAGGACCGCGTCCACACCAGCCTGCGCTGCGCCCTCCTGCTCATCAGCCGTGCGCCAACACTGCGCCTACTCCCAGCGGACCGCGTCCACGCCTCATCAACCACCACCGCCGTGCTCGCCTGAGCCCGCCACCCAGCCGAGCTAACATCCGTGTGCGCAGTTTTACCTAGTACACCCACGGCCAACATATGGCCACCGTGACCACAGCGACCAACCGCCACGCAGTAGAGTGCGAGATCTGTAAAGAATTGCTGATCTTCTCCACAAAAAAAGAGGTTATCACGTTTCTACACGACCCTGTGTGTTCAGACGTTTGTGCGGAACGCGACGACGTGGACAAATTCCTCCCGCACGTCAGTTTCCCGGGGTCCTGCAAGATCTGCAACGCCTTGATCGACTTCCCCACGGCAGCTGCCCTGCGTCAGTTCCGCGACCGGCCGATCTGCTCGGACGCGTGTGCGTATCTTGACCACGAGAAACTCCCGTTCGTGGCCCCCGACCCCAACCTGCCGCCCAGAAGACACGAGACCATCTATCCCAGAGGCCTCACACCCCCACGCCAGACACATTACTCCGGCAAAATCTCAGATTTCGTGGCGACCTGCATCTCTTGTGAAAAACGGTTGTTTTTCGGCTCCAAACAAGAGCTCGATCGCTTCAGAGAAGTGCCGCTGTGCTCCTCTACTTGCTACTTCTGGGACCAGGAGTGGCGACAGAACACGCCTCATATCTCGCTAGAATACGTCCCCCATCCCACAAAATAATCCCTCCTGCCAATAATACTTCAAAAATAATACATCCCCCACTCTCTCCATTTCAATATCGCCGGCCACAAACATCTGGTCGTCATTACCGCCACACAGACCACTTGACCTCAGCTATCTAATCTAATCACTCAGCGGCGCCGCCATAGTCCCTCAGCCATGGAGTCAGAGCCTGAAATTTTCAGGAATGCATCCGATGCATGCGGTGATCTGGACACCACCGTGCCTCATGCCAAGTCGAGCGATAACATCGACATGCATCGCCACACAACCAGCACGCCCCGGCCAGAAGCGAGCGGCTACAACCGCAACCTCCACACGGCGCCGGTGCCACGTGCATCATCGGCCTCCCAGACGCCGACCAGCAAAATAGGCCCGTCAGCGACGTCTACCCCCAACCCCGCAACGCAACAGGCCGCAAACCCGTCAGAAACTGCCGCTGACCCCGTGAACAACCTCGCTGACTTGCAGCCCCGAGGCCCCCAGCCAGACCTGCCTTCAACTGCGGCCAAGCCCATCTCGGCGGGATCCACGCCAGCCACGGCCCACCCGGATCCAGGCGGCCTACGTCACAGCCGCCTCCATCAGAGCCTGCTCGACCGATTTCCTACGGACACTACATTCCAGAAGACAGTTCCATGTCCTTCATAGAAATACTAATACTGGCATTTCTGGCACTGTGGAACATGCTCCTGACGTTAGCACTTGTGGCATTGTGGTATGTAAGCCGCACCAACAACAGCCCCGACATACCAAATGTGTCGGCAATAGCATCTGCTTTACCACTCGTACTCGCGTTCGACATGGGTACAAAACCCCCACCACTGCAACCACGGCTTGCCTTATTTTATACGCAACTTATAAGATACTGTCAAAGTATAGGACCTACAAGCGGCTTCAAGACCACAGCTTGTTAAACCAGTCAGTGGGACTATATTACAAGATATTCTCGGCAAATCATCAAGTCATATTGTTCCTCCGCGATATTCCAGTCGATTCACGCATGACCATCGCAGAATTGCCAAGATTCAGGGGCTACGCACTTATACTACAGTCTTGCTGGCCAAAACTCACACTCGACTGGCAGAACGATTTATCTCTTCAACTAGGAGAAGACACCATCATAATCGAAATGCCAAATACATTTTATGTATCAATAACTAATGCGGCTATTCTCAAAATAATGAATGAAAACAATTATTTCGGGTGTTTGCTCATCAAAAGGCACGACCAAAATTATTACAGTAATATTAGAAATGAAGACGCAACAGCTTACGATATGTAATTTTATTCTACATAACAACCACCACCACAATCTAATTATAACATACCTCCACCATTATCTATAACACATTATATACACAATCACACAATACACCCAACCTGCACAATAGTATCCATCAAACGAATTCCGCCATTTATCCAACCTTAGCATACCTCCACCATTAGCTATTAACAAACACAATATTTCCATAATCACACGATACACACCCTGCACCATAAAAATCCACCACGTTAATCCAATCGCTTTTTTTTTTTTTTCTACACATATCCAATCATGGTTACTTCCGGCGAGGGCTCCTACTCTTGCCCCGCCTCACCACCCTATCATCCTCGCGCGCCCTCTCGCGGCTACGGCGCCGACGCCTCCGAGCGCCATCTCGCCCCTCACCGCTGGCAGGGGCACTGCCCAGCAAGCCAATCGGGAATGCTGGCGGCGGGCAAAACTGGGGAATGTACCCATATCCCCCAGGGCGCTCCATCATTCCACGATCTGCCTGCATGACCTGCGAATGATGCACAGTCGCTGGCGCCCGCCAATCGTCGGGCCTGTGGCGCACACGCTCCTGACCAACCGCTTCCTCCCGAGGACGCCTAGCCCCCACGTCGTCGATACAAGACGTGGACCGAGCACGTCGACGGCGCCGCTGCTCGATCTCAGCCTCCATGGCGCGCCCCCTGCTGCTGTCATGAACACCGTACCGCACTCCCACGGTCTCCGCGCTGACGCCGGACTCCAGGGTGCGGACGGCGGCCTGAACACGGCCCCGCCCGCGCGTCGCCTCCTCCGGCGACGAAAAGGAAGCCTCAGAAGCATGGACTTCCAGCGTTTCAGTGGGTCGTGCGGACTCCTCAACGGCTGCAGCAGCAGCCTCCACGTTTGCCCACGCAACCTCCTGAGCGACAGCCTCCTCTTCCTCGCGGATGACGGCGTCCGCTGCCGCCGCATTGCTGCCTTCAACGAGAGCCGCCACGCCGGCCTCAGGCTCCAGCCGAGCAGTGCCACACCGAGTGGCCCCTAGCGACAGCCCTGCGACCGCGGCGCCAAATTCAGCGGGCTCTACAACGTAGCGGTCCGTCGAGCGATGATTCTCCATCACCCACCTGCAACATATGCATATCATTAACATCCATCTGCGATCATAATAACGTGCGTATCGTCAACATTAACATCACCCACAACCGACAAAAAAGAAGAAACACCAACTTACGTGATGGAGGCATCCGGATAACGCGAGAACATCTGTACAAAATCGCCCTGCACACGGGTCACCTCTCCCAGGCTGATGTTGCCAAATCTGGCCAACATAGTGAACTTATCCATAACAACGAATGAAAAAGGGTTCAAAATTTTAAATACAAGAGAATGCACAAAACACAGATGCGTCTGTATGCAACAAAATCCAACGAAGGAGTGACTCTCCCCACGCTATTCATCTTCACCTCTTCACGCCTCAAACAACAGAAATAACGAGATACCACCCCATCAACCCCAGCAATCCACGCATAGCCGCCACACTTGACATCCGCCCCCTACGGACATGGCCTACACTCCCCACCACGCGCCACGACCATGAGCGACCTCCACTTGACGCCAACCCACCGCGACCTGGACTCCCCACCGCGCACACGTGCCCACACCCGCGACATATCGGATCGACGCCTAATCAGACTCCCCGCGGCGCCAACACGCGCCACTGGACGCCAATCTCAGGATGTTTATCATACCATATTGTACAAATCAAGCATAGTTCACCTATATTTTATCTTACAATCCATTACCTTAAATTAAGCACATTATGTGCACACTTTACAATCTGTACATTACGTTAGTCATTAGTCAAGTAATCGCGTGTTAGTTATACCTGATTTGCAACACTATATGTTTTATTAGCTTAGTTTATTTATCAGTAGTTCTACCTGATAGAAGTTAAATGTCAAATACACTGTATCTCACTATATTCAAGTATACCTAACTAGATTTATTTGTCATGTATAGCGTGCCGCTTATATGTTTATCAGGGTGATCACGCCCTCCGTATATATATAGTTATCTTACAATCAATTTCATGTGTGCTGTGCATTATATATCATTACGTATCAAAATCCCATGTTAACCAAGTATACCTCAATGTTAGATGTAGCTGCGTGCCTTATTGTAACTTATTATTATTAGTATTACTATTATTATTATTATTATTATTGATTGTAACCAATATATCTACATTCTCCGTATATATCTAACAAGTGCTTTTATGTATGCTGTACATTATATGCTATCTATGTATCAAAGCTGACAACGCTCCTCCCACTTATTGGCTCACTAGACTCAAAATTAATAAGGCGAACAAAAAAAAAAAAAAAAAAACTAGTTTTTTTTTCCGTAAGACGGGGTAGCATGCGAGCAGCAATACGAGACCTCAGCGCTCACTGCTGAGGTCTCGCATAACACCGCTCGCCTAGCTAACGCTACCAGTCCAGTCTAGCCAATGCTATATAAGCTGGGACGCTGCGCTGTCAGTTGAGTTGATGAATAAATACGAAACCTCTCAAGCTGACTTATTCAACTACAATTATATTAATTTTACCACGATTATACAGTCGCAGCATTGCAAGACTGCTAAAAGGCTGTTCCTATATCTAGCCCTGTCCTAAATACACATTTTTTTAAGATACATGCCGCCATTTCTTTTTTCTCACTTTTCCCTTGTTGAAACATTGATTTGATTTAAGCTGGGGATTTGATTAGAAATATCCACATTTGTGGCAAAAACCCACAGCACCAGTCCGTACAGCAGCTCCCATTTGGTATACAAAAAATCCGTATGGCTGCCGCATGCCATATTTCCCGTTTGCTGGGGTAGACGTACGGCAGTCATTTGTTTGAAACCGTTTTTCTGTTGGGCAAAATCCATACTGGCGCTTATAAATATTATCAAATAGGTATTAAACAGAACCCAGCTTGTTAGCGAGTAACTCGCCGTCATATAAAACTCATTCTCGTTTCTTTTTCTAATGTTTATATTGGTTAAAAAGTCCAACAATAAATCTTTAATAAATGATAAAATTCAACTAAATTTCAAATATAATTATTCAGAGAAAACTTGGGAACATACATGTATACACAGCTACTATAGGTAGCATTGAAGGAGCAACACGCGTGTTGTGCTTTTTGGTTTCAAGTTTGTGATTTTGCGTATCAGGGCTGCGTCCATATGGACAATAAGAAGCTCTCCAAAAGCTGCTACAAGAAAACTGTGCCCAGCCCGACAAGCAAAGTGGGGAGCACGGAATATTTTCATTAGATTGTGAAATAAATGACAAGACCATTACGTGATTGAGTTACATTTTCAATAGAAATTTTTTGCGTTTTAGTTTTTTTTTGTAATGCCTTTATGATTAATTCTTTTCCAATATTAGATTTTCTAATCAGATTTTCTAATCAGATTTTCACAAACTGCTGTGACAGTGAAGTGGCCAGGTGTATCCAGTCAACAATAAATCAATAAAATTAAGAGGGATATCATCGATTATAACACGAAGTTTCTTAAAAAAATTTTATATCTTTGCAGTAGCAAAATTTATATCGTATTGTAAATATAAAATATATTTAACAAATCATTTTCATGGACTTTGTTTTAGGTATAGTGGATTAATGAGAGCGATTTTCAAATTTAACAAGATCATTTTCATGAATGTTTGATTTTAGATATAGTGGAAGCAAAAGAAGGCGGAAATAGCTGCGTTTTGTATATCAACTTTTTTCAAATGTAAACACTTCATAAACAAGAAAAGTTGGAAAGATGTCCATTCAGATCAAATGTTTGAGATGCTGTGACTACCAGCTCGATACCGCTGTACACCACGCAAAGTGTTGTCGGAAAGTGCGGCGTTGGTAGAAGTGGGTTTAACTGGGATTTGTACATCACCATCTCAGCGTAAAGAAGGTAATAATGACATTTCATGTTTTGTAATTCTAGATGAGGACCTCTTGATATATGAAGTACAAGTCACGAACTATTGGATGTAAAATAACTTGTTGGAGAACAAATGAATGAAGTCCAGGGGTGCCTGCTGAAAACCAGATCCAGGTTTGCCAAGTACCACAAAATTGCCACACCACCCTTACCTCTACATATAAACACTCCAATACAGGCTTTACTATTCTCTGCAGAATGTTTCTTTCAGCCGACGGAGACAGGACAATCTCTGATTTCTGTGACCGCACAGGTTTTGAGAAGCGACTTTCATGGAGATCAACGAAGTGACAGGTGCTTGCTGACATATATGATAAGGATAAGACAAAACACCTTATGCCTCCACATTCTGCAACAACTGACTTCCTTTATGGGAGACCAGTATTTGTGTAAAAATTCATAACATGATGTTTTGTTCAGGTTATTTTTGGTTTGAAAGGGTGGGGGTAGGCGGGGGATTGCATGTCTTATTATAGATTTATTAATACAGAAAAGAACACCAAAACACCATGTCAAAACATACCAGTTGACACAGGCATAGATCTAGGAACAACCCCACCCCATTACTAGATCTAGTAGATCTGGTACACTACTTAGCACTAGATCTAGTACTGTTACTATCATAATGTTCTCATACTTAGTTATTTCTGAACACACAAATTGATAAGCAATCATTGAGTCCTCAAAGTCCTACAAAGCCACAGCACTAAAGGGGGTATTTAGAGTGGGGGTCCTATAGAGCCCATGGCATCCAAAGGGTTAAAAGATAATGTGCAAAAATTCACGGCGATCACCTAAGCATCTTAATTCATTTGGGGCTTATTCAAATAGCAAGTCATGAAAAAATTGAAATAGTGCTGCAGTTAAAGAATATTTTCATGATTTTTTACAGGTATGTTTGCACAAAATGTATTGGTAAGCTATCTTCAGTGGAAAAGAATGAATCGTCCATTTTAGCCTCACTGCCAGATTATGTAAAGGAAAAGAAAAGAATTTCACATGGAAGGAGTGGATTTACACCCAGAAAAAAAAATTGATGTTAAGTCGACCCCACACAAAGTTAGAAGGTCAACACCTTAAAAAGTCGGGTCAGGATCTGTCAAAGGTGAGAAAAAAGATGATGTGAAAGACATCATCATATACATGTATTTGATAGGTTTGCAAACTAAGACCGTGAGATGGTAAAATGGCATTATTTGTTGTTTATTGTTTAGCTATTTGACAAATCAGAACTACACTTTCGAATTGAACCATCTGATATAAATGACAAACACATTATATTGTTTTTACCATAATGAGCTTATAAGAAATGAAAAGTAAACCTGGTTACATTTTCCTTATGATTACATATTTGTAGGTACCAACTATCGCTAAGGAAGTTCATGAGTCACTTCTTAATTACGACTACCAAGCTGCGGTAAAAAAGATTATGGTATTCAACTGGAGGAAAAAAGGCCATTCTGGATTTTGTGCGTAAACAGGTACATATTTAAGCTATATAGTACACAAGGAAATTTTTAAATGCTCGTTTACAACATGTACCAGTGTTTGAAACTTCGCAGGAAAAGTTTGGGGCCAGCAGGGCCCTTAACTTTAAATAGTTTGGGGCCCTGATCATAAGTTGAGGGCCCTGTTGTGATGATGTGTGTTTGAAATGTTAGCATTAAAAAGTGGTAAAGTATGGAATTCATTCGGGATAACCAATATTTACTAACAATAGTAAGGGACAGCAGGGCCCTCAAGTCCTAAAAGTTAAGGGCCCTGGTCAAAGTTGGGGGCTCAGGGCCTTCTGGCCCCTACTATTTCAAACACTGCATTTACAAGGGGGTGATCATGCCGATAATTGATATATAAGGTGTAACAGGTTCAGTGATTCAGATTTAGTTTGCCCCATACAATTCAAAACCATGATCACACGTTTGATCAATCTATTCAGCGTTGGCGCAACGGGCAATTTTACAAAATCATTGCTGACAACTACCGATGCATATGATTTTTAAAACCACGCAGTCTGCTAAAATGGCCATTGCTTATCAGAAAAGCACACTTGTTCAGCAACTAACCAGAATCTACACTAATTCAACAGTGTAATTTGTTAATTCCTATCTTCAGATAAGAGAGGAAGTGAAGGACTATCGAGCTGGTGAGTTTAGCGCATCATTTGACATATCAAGTATTCTGGAATTTTCTTGGGAGAAGATCCATGTTGAGATGTTAAAGGAACTACCTACCCCTCTTCAATGCGATCCTGGAGCAGTGACAACAAGGGGGTCACAGCCGAGAGTGACAAGGTAAATTTTCACGGTTCATGTTTTTCTTTAAAGGCAATTGAATATTTCTTTAAGGTCAAGGAAATCTAATATTAATTATAGCTTTTAATCTCCAACAATCCTAACACATTCACTAAATTCAAACTAAACCTTAATTTTTACTTATCGCTCATGTTCCTTCTTCCCAATACCATTTCTTTTATTAAAAGTAAAATAATGTAAATACAATATTCCTGTTTTACAAAATAACTTAAATTATCTACTTTCTCAGCATAATCCTAAAATATAAATTCACCTATTGACTCAAACACCTAGCTGTTTCATCACAGACTGTAAATCAAGCTAGTTACAAATATAATGGCACGCACAATGAAGTCTACATACATAAAAAACTTCTATAAGTGAATGTATCACAATTTGCAAAATAAATTTTTCTTTATCACATCATATAAGGAAACAATCTCAAGTATTTATAATTCAATCACAGAGTATAAAATAGGAATGATTAAATTAACTTACAAAATTATCACATTATCACACCATATAAAAATCTCGAACCCAATTATTTCGCATTGTCTTTGTATAGATTGTCCTAGGGTTTGTAGTTTAGAGCTAAAATCATATGTACAACCACTACAATAGTAACCCATCACACCTCCAGCTTCCCAAACTCCATAAAAAATTAAGAATTTTGAAGGGCAGCATGCACCAACCCCGTGAAAATAAGTGTACCTCATTTTGGAGTTTGACGCATCAGTTGATACAAAACAGACAAAGAATAAATCGTGGTGTTGCACGTTGCAGCACGAAATAGAGAATCCAATAACAACCACCATCGATATTAACATCTCTCAGAAGCAGGGGCAAAAAATTAAAATAAAGAGGGGTGAAAATTACCCCATATTTAGGCGCAGTCACTCACGCAATGCATGGTATCATTGGTATTTGTTTGCAACACAAGTCATCACAATTTTCATTTATTGTTTTTGGATGTTATTTGCCTCCAGACTATGCAGCATGTCAGAGACTCAATTAGCTATGATACAAGTACAGAATTATGGAAACGAATGAAATAATATAAGTTCACACGAATACAATCGAAAAGGCTCATGCAAAGCACTTCAGGTCTATCAATGGAGAGACGCATACAAGGTTCATATTACATTTGTGCAAGATAATTTTACAGTTACTGGGCTGGTTACATATTTCAACACTTTTTGGACAAGGCAGCATCATCTAATGAGCTTTGATTCCAATCAGTACACAGATTGACTTGAGTGACATGATACTGTAGAACTGGCACCAGATCCCATCCCCTTCTGTTTAACTCCATAGAATGCTGTGGATGCAATGATCACTTTGCATGTTGATGTTGTGGAGAAATCAGCTGGATGAGGATTTTGCCTCAAAGCAGCTGGATGACAGATCATCATTGACACCTCGTCACAGCTGGCACAATGCAGCAGACAACATTCACACGGGGACAGCCTCACTTGGTGGAGGCCATGCAAGCCGTGGATATCCTTCACGATCTTTCACAGCCTACAAGACACCTGATAATAGCCTACAAATGGACCCAGTCCATGCCAAGCGAGAATTCAGAGAATTAGGATACACCATCATGGCCAGATTGCTGGTGAATAGCACAGGGTAAGTGATTACCCCGATCGATAATGCTGGAGACAGTCCGGCCGATGGGGGTAAAAGTACCTTGCTGACCTTATCACCTGTAGGCCTCAACACAGCTACCAGATGTCGAAGCAACCACCAACCCAACTTGGCTGGCACAGTAGTCATTCATTTACAAAAACGCATTTCATAACACTGGCGTTCATTTGCATGCATTTTATGCAATGATATTGCGAGAACGAGAACCATCCTTACTGACACTAGGTAAGTAGTAATCTCTTTCACAGTGTATCGCATTTTCCACCATCAGCAAACAAGCATTAAAGATATTGTGAAGGAGATTAGTTTGGTTACTAAGTACGCTTCTTGTCGCCTGCTTTCACCAAAACAATACAAAAATGAGTTTGTTGAAATTTGTTTTTTTCGACTTCCAAAGTTAATGTAGCTCAGACTGCCAGGCCTAAAGTGGTTGCACACTGCTAAGTGGTAATTACTCATTGTTATGTTAATTTTATCACGATTATACAGTCGCAGCAAAGACTGCTAAAAGGCGGTTCCTATATCTAGCCCTGTCCTAGATACACATTTTTAGATACACGCCGACCATTTCTTTTTTCCCGCTTCCCTTGTTAAAACATTGATTGATTTTACGCTGGGGATTTGATTAGAAATGTCCAGATTTGTGGCAAAACCCACAGTACCGGTCTGTACATCAGCTCCCATTTGGTATACAAAAAAATCCGCACTGCTGCAGCACGGCAGATTCCCATTCGCTGGGGCGAATGAATGACATGGGGCCATACGGCAGAGCAGTCATTTGCTTGAAAGAGTTTTCTGTTGGGCAAAATCCATACTGGCGCTTTATAAGTATTAGACGGCTATCAATTATCAAATAGGTATTAAACAGAGCCGTAAATGTGGATGCAGGGCAACTAATATGATAATATACAGAGTATTCAAGCCGCCGGCAGATTTACAAAAAAAAAAATACCATACCATAATAATTCATACACAAATTCAACACACATACATTATCATTGTAGGCACGGGGCCCAGGGCTGTCTGAGGCATTACAACATGATGATGGAAAGCTGGTGGTGGAGGGCTGGTTGATTTATCATCTTGGCAAAGAAATCACCACCACTTGGGCTACGCGTGAGGCCCATCCCTTGTGAGAACAAATGAGAACAGGTAAGTAGAAAAATATGTTACTTGCCCAATACATGAGAAGAATGAATTGCACTACATAATGGCTCATGTTGGTGCATGGTCAGCCCTGTGCCAGGGGAATGAGGATGGGAGTGAACAAAGGCAGCACTCACTGGCCGGGAGAAACAATGGTGGTGCTACATAAAAGAGCCTCTTTGATAACTCATTACACCCAAAGGGTAGGGCTGGAAAAGGTCCACGAGAACCTTTGTGGTGAATTTTTAGCCTCACCTCACTTAATAAATTGTGTTTGCTGTGACTAAGTTCATTGGGTTTTTTCACATGAGTACATGAAATACATTTGTCTTTCCTTGTAGCTTTGTATTCACTCGTCCGGTGGTTAGTCGACCTTTCCTTGCGAGCTGGTGCCACATACAAACAGGTGGCAGAGGTAGGAATCAAATGCGCACACAGATTTGACTTGAGTGCATCGTGTTTTCAGCTGCTGACACAGCTTGTGGACAGAGAGGCAAGAGTCGACACACCGGAGTGCAGTATTGCAGTATTGCAGTATTGTATTACAGCTTGCTTCATATGTCGTTTGTAGAATATTGAGTATATCATCATGGATAGCGTTGTAAACTATTTTAAAGGAGAAAGCGACCCTCTGTCGAACTTTTACCAATGCAATTTGGAGTATAATGGCATGATATCGCCGAGCACCACTACCAGAGGTGGAAATTGGCGTGCCACTTCTCCGGCAACAGCGAGGCAAACAAGATCCTGCAGATCCAGAGGGGACGCGATGTGTATGTCTACTCACGGCGATGCGTTCCAAAAGGCTCGGATTGTGCAAGGTAATTTGATTTGGATAATAATGTAAATGTAAATGTATCACTGACTACTATTTTGTTGCAACATATTTGGTCGGAATCTAGATTAGAATGATATATTAAAAAATTATGAAATGTTTTCATGTCATTTCCTGAGGATTGCATTGTAATAACATTGAATGCATGAGTGTTGAGTATCATTAAACAAAGCTATAATACATAGATATTATAGACATATATATTATATACATATATAGTTATGTTACCGTATCTTATTTTTAGGTGGCTGTCCATTCGAGTTCACGTGATGAGGCAGATCCTCGAATGGAAGCTGCAGCAATGCGAGGCATTTAAAGACCGACTTGCGTGCCATGGTCAGTTCATAGAGGACACTCAGGATGAGTTTTGGGCGAGAGGCAGGCGTGGGGATGGACAAAATGTCATGGGGCAACTGTTACAGGATCTAAGGACAGAAACCTTTGACAGTGTTGTGTTCGTCGGCGACAGCCATCTGAGGAATTTTGTGGCCGAGGTGCAGCACAGACAGGTCTTGCCTGGGTGCAAGTCAGCATTTGTGAAATTGGGACGTTTAAAGAGTGGTGATAAGACCTACTTGATTACAAATTTTGTCAACCCCGGACAGGGATTATTAAAAATTACATAGAGGGTTGAAAAATACCAAGAACTTTTTGTTCATGCAAAGAGCGTGGTGATCTTGGCTGGGTGCAATGACCTGATGCGTGGGGTGCCACCAAATCAGGTGATTGCACTTGGTGACATTCTAAGAATGAGACCGACAAATCAATCCAGACATGAAAGTATAATATGTTCTGAGAGCTGCGACATCGCTGCCATGAGAGTCCGCCACTCCAAGAAGGTGGGATTAGGACATATGGGGTGGTTCATTTTAAATGGACTGCGGAGGGGTAATGTGCCCAAGAAATCCATATTCTATGCAGATGGATTACACTTGCTGCAAAACACCAAACAGGATATAGTGCAACGGATTGTTAGATTATTAGATTAGTGTTTCTATGTATCAATGAAGGCAGCAATCTAGTGAGGCATTTCAATGTCATGCACACCAAATGCTGCATTGAAAAACCAGCAGGATGGTGAGCCAAAGTCCCTTATCCTGTTATTAGGGAGTTGTTATTTTGATTTGGATACTTTTGTATCGAAAAGCTTAAAAAATATATATGTTTGTTTTGATTTTGGCCTAAATAGCAGAAAAAAGAAAATAAAAATAGAAATGAAAAATGCTACATACAAACTACACAAATTTATCCAATCAGTTCTACATGGAAAGCGAGTTCTATATGGCAAACAGGTTGATGGAGCTCAGAATTATTTAAAGTGTTAATGGATGAGGACATTATCAAGCCAAAGGTGACGAGCATGACTTGTCGGATGCATCGTGGAAGGTCCTCGAAGCCATCGTCCCAACACTGAAACCGTGAACTAGCTGTTCAAAGTGGACATTGGAATATCATTCTACTTTTGCTGGAAAAAGGTGCCTATTGGAAAGATTATTACAAGAAGATGCATATACCTATTCATAATGTGTTTAAATTTGTATTTCTGCAAATATTTGCAACAGGAGTAAAGATTTATTGTTGTTTCAGTTCCAGAGATTGTGATCTATGACAATGCTGGTCATTTACAGCATTATACTTTGTGACGTGATCCCGGACTATTCAGTGAAACTAAATTTTTGATGGATCGACTGCACTGGAGAAGTCATAAGAGTAAGCGTGGACAGATGCACAGATGGCCACATTCGCCTCCGACCTCAGCAGCGTGCTGCCGGTGAAGCCGGACCTGATCAGCGTGCCGGCTGCGGTCACCGGCACGGGCAGCGCCGCCACCGTGGGGCTGCAGAGCGACCGCCTTCTTCTACGTGGACAGCACCGGCACCAACGAGTTCCGTGTGAGCAGTCCATGCGCCTACTTTGACAACATGAAACTGTGTAAAAACGACGGCTTCTGTGTCATCGACGACGGAATACCATCGTGCACCTGCGCGTCTGGGTGGTCTGGGCCTGCGTGTAGTGAGATCGGGCTCATCGCGGCGTTCGGAATGGATGAGGTAAGTGGGTCACGAGACTTCACAGGATTTCTGGAGATAGACCATAAGTGACAGGTGCTTGCTGACATATGATAAGGATAAGACCAAAACACCTTATGCCTCCACATTCTGTAACAACTGACTTCCTTTATGGGAGACCAGTATTTGTGTAAAAACTCATAACATGATACTTTGTTCAGGTTATTTTTTGGTTGAAAGGGTGGGGGAACCGCATGTCACATGTGCCCCTCTGGATCTACCAGTGTATATGGAAGTTTGAAAAGAAATGGCAGCCCCCTTACCTCCACCCCACAATATAACCCCCTAATATGATAATATACTTTAAGTGCCGCTCGGCAGATTTATTTAAAAATACCATAACATAATTCATACAGCAATTGACACATCCATTATCAGTGGCCCGGCCCCGTCTGAGGCATTACAAACAGACATGTCATCTTCCCTCAGTATAGTGTTGACGAGAGCGACACATGGGGATCGGGTAAGACCAGGGAGCTGTCTGGAATTTACCAAGGTAGGCAATCCCACTGTTTATAATTCAAGTAGAAAATTTATTGTAGTAGATTTTGCAATTAAACATTTTTTTTAATATTTGCCTTATTTTATTACAATAAGCATGAGCTAGAAAAGGTCAGAAATCGGTTATCGCTGGATTACTAACACGGAACTCTTGGTGACAATCAGCAAAGTATAATGGATGTATTAAGCAGAATTTTTTCGAAGATGTGACGGAATATTTTGAGACGCCCCGCCTGACAGCCGTGGAGCCCGAGAGCTGCCGACATTGCCGAGGCGCCGTGCCGTGGTACACGATGGACACAGCATGCCCATGTCTTAGAAAGTGTCAGAAATCGGTTGTGAAGACACCATCAAGCAACACATAAAGACAGTTCCCCTGGGTGACAGGACAGTTAAGTGTAAACCCTTGTGTCGGTTTTGCGACCAAACATTTGCCAACACCACAGTTCTTAAGACTTGCATCATTGAGCATCACCTGCAAACTACCGCATGTTATTTTGTCTCTGTTCTGTCGCCAAGCTTCCAGGTATCAACAGAAAACCGCCAAGTTTGACCCCAAAAACAACGAGGTTCACCTGAGCAACTGACATGTCATCAAATACAAGTTTCTTGTCGCCGCATCTGGCATCGAACTTCGATTTGATATGGTGGGTCAAGTAGAAAAACATTAGATTACAAAGATTTTTTTTGTTTTTTTAGCAAGATTTTAATCAAGGTTTTTGCTTGAAAATACAGATCTTTCATCGCGGTGATGAAGATTTTGCGGTAAGCATCCTGTTTAATTTTTGGGTTGTTTTTTAAATTGGGCCCCCTCATTTTTAAAATGGCCCTCTCTTTGAAGGTCAATGGGCCTGTATCCCCCTCAAATGCAGTTATGTGGTTATCCGAATATGGAGGAATACCGGTGTGTTATAGACTTACAATATGGCACCGGTAAAAAGCGATTCCACTATTTATAATTCTAGTAGAAAATTCATTGAAGTAGATTTTGCTATTAAACATTTTTTTACCTCCAAATTCTGTAACAACTGACTTCCTTTATGGGAGACAGGTATTTGTGTAAAAACTCATAACATGATACTTTGTTCAGGGAGCTGTCTGGAATTTACCAAGGTAGGCGATTCCACTATTTATAATTCTAGTAGAAAATTCATTGAAGTAGATTTTGCTATTAAACATTTTTTTTAATATTTGCCTTATTTTATTACATCAAGCATGATCTAGAAAAGGTCAGAAATCGGTTATCGCTGGATTACTAACAAGGAACTCTTGCGGACAATCAGCAAAGTATAATGACCGACTTGCGTGCCATGGTCAGTTTATAGAGGACACTCAGGATGAGTTTTGGGCGAGAGGCAGGCTTGGGGATGGACAAAATGTCATTGGGAAACTATTGCAAGAACTAAGGACAGAAACCTTTGACAGTGTTGTGCCTGGGTGCAAGTCAGGATTTGTGGAATCGGGACGTTTAAAGAGTGGTGATAAGACCTACTTGATTACAAATTTTGTCAACCCCGGACAGGGATTATTAAAAATTACATAGACGGTTGACAAATACCAAGAACTTTTTGTTCATGCAAAGAGCGTGGTGATGTTGGCTGGGTGCAATGACCTGATGCGTGCGATGCCGCCAAATCAGGTGATTGCACTTGGTGACATTCTCAGAATGAGATTGTGTCACATCAAGCCAGGCATAAAAGTATTGGAGATGGAGATTTTTCCTATAATATGTTCTGAGAGCTGCAACATCACTGCCAAGAGAGTCAGCCATACCAAGAAGGTGGGATTAGGACATAAGGAGGAGTTTGAGCGTCCGAGTCGGCTCCACGAAAGAGAATTTAATGAATATAAGTACAAGCCCAAAAGGAATCATTCCAAGACGGGCTCCACATCTCCCAATTCAACTTCTTCCGTATGAATAAAGATGCTTAAACAAATGCTGTGAATAAAGTACCATCCCTACAGATTCCGACTCCAATTCATCAATTCCCCGTTACATTGCAGGAATAAAAATCACTCAGTGTTTGTATTGGCTGTATTGACATAGTTGAACGAATATTTTGATTGTTCAGAAATAACTTTTTAAGTAAAAACGGTGCTTTAAAATGTGATAAACCTAGTGTTATTAGTTTCCTCTGTGTATTTAATAAATATTTTCCCACCTGATAATTAGAAGCCAAGGAATAAGTGACAGAGAAAATGCTTGTGCTGGAGGCAACAGCCCAGCTCACATAGTAGAGTTCATTACCAGACCCACAGATCTACTGTATGAAATATTTTATGTTCGTCGGCGTCAACTTTTTTAGTGTTTACACTCTAGCAGCCACAGTTTTGATCCAATCTTCCTCAAACTTGCTCAGGATGTTTATATTGATGATGTCTCGGTCAAGTTCGATCATGGGTGGGGTGGGGTCAAAAAGTAGGTCACTAGGTCAAATTAAAGTAAAATGTTGTTTACACTCTAGGGGCCACATTTTAAGCCCAATCTTGCTCAAACTTGCTCAGATTGTTTGTCTTAATAATATATGGGTCAAGTTCGAACATGGGTGGGGTGGGGTCAAAAAGTAGGTCACTAGGTCAAATCTTAGAAAAATTTTGTTTACACTCTAGGGGTCACATTTTCAGCCCAATCTTCTTGAAACTTGCTCAGAATGTTTGTCTTGATAATATCTCGGTCAAGTTTGATGATGGGTGGGGTGGGGTCAAAAAGTAGGTCACTAGGTCAAATCTTAGAAAAATCTTGTTCATTCATGTATTTATCATTTAGCTGGAACCAGCGGCAGCGGACAACAGAAGAGGAAAAGGACCTATGAAAATTCTGATGATGGAGCCCTACTGTTGGCAGAACTTTTAAAACGAAAGAACGCTTCATCTGATTTTAGTAATAAAGAACGGGACAAAAAAGGTTGTTTCAATGTAAAGAATGAGGATGATTTATCGTGGCGGAGATACCGTCTTTCTCGTTTTTCACGAAAAGACAATTTAATTGTAATTTGCTGTGGTATTAATTATACAAATGCCGCAGGTCTTATTTCCCATATGTTTAGAGTTCATTAATAACTATCATGACATTGTGACAAGTTAAAGTCGCTACTTATCAGTTATCTGATGATCTCAAATGCTCAAAAGTACAAGAGCTACAAATTTTAGTTATTCAATTTTAATGTTACATTTTTTTATTTAAGTTGGGTAGTTGACTTATTTTTATCTGTTAATGTTACTTTTTTTATTCATTTAAGTTAGGTAGTTTACTTAAAGTTTGTTATCTGTTTCAGCCTCAGTGGAAAAAAAGTGATTTTGAATGTGTGTTAAACATCATTGATCATTGGTATATTGTCGATATTGTCGCGCTGGGGCTATACGGCGTTGGAGCGCGTCCCCTGGGTGGCGGATAGGGGAAGCCCTCCTCCGGGGGGGTCGCACTGAATAATACGGAATAAAGTGTCGTGGACCAACATAGCCTAGGAGAAAGAAAACTCTGACCACAAACTCGGGCAGATGGAGCTCGTTAGTCTTGGCAGACAGTTCATCTAGGAGAAGGAAAACTCTGATCTCAAACCCAGGTGGATGGAGCTCGTTAGCCTTGGCCGGTAGTTCATCTAGGAGAAGGAAAACTCCAATCTCAAACCCGGGAAGATGGATCTCGTTAGCCTTGGCGGGCAGTCCGTCTAGGAGAAGGAAACTTCAAAAGTAAATCCCCCCTTCCCAGGAGGCAAATTGGGTTAGCGCTGGGTTAACACCCCAGCCTATAAAAGAAAACAGTTACAAAAGCATCGACGACAACAAACCAAAACATTCCCTTGGGCAAGGAAGGGTCTTCATTCCGGAGACTTATGACACACTGCAGTGAAAGCCGTAAGGAAGCTGCAAGGCCGACCCCCCTTCTGACACCCAGAACAACAACGCGATTAGCTACATGGAACGTTAGGACAATGTATGAAGCAGGAAGGACCAGCCAAATAGCGAGAGAAATGAAGAACTACAAGATAGGAGTGCTAGGACTGTGTGAGACGCGGTGGCTGCAGACAGGGCAGCTGAGACTGGCATCAGGAGAGTAGCTGATATACTCTGGGCATGCAGAGGATGGAGCCCCACATACGGAAGGTGTGGCCCTTATGCTGGCACCAGAAGCACAACGAGCACTCATCGGCTGGGAACCTGTAAACTCCCGCATAATCACAGCCAAGTTCATCACCAAGAAAAAGGACATCAAGCTAAACATCATACAGTGCTACGCCCCCACCAATGACGCTGAAGAAGAAAAGAAAGACGACTTCTACCAGCAACTGCAGTATGTGATCGACAAAGTGGGAGCCAAGGACATGACCATACTCATGGGGGATTTCAACGCCAAGATTGGATCAGACAACACAGGCTATGAGAAGACCATGGGGACACATGGACTTGGCCAGATGAATGAAAATGGTGAACGCTTTGCAGACTTCTGTGATCTGAACCAAATGGTGATAGGAGGAAGCATCTTTCCACACAGACGCATCCACAAAGCCACATGGATATCGCCGGACCACGCCACTGAAAACCAGATCGACCACATCTGCATCAGCCAGAAGTTCCGGAGGGCATGGCGGGATATGCGCGTAATGAGGGGCGCAGATGTAGCATCAGATCATCACCTTCTGACAACAACAGTGAGACTGCGGCTCAAGAAATACAACAATGAAAACAACGCACGGACAAAGTATAATGTGGGACTGCTCAGGAACGAGGATACGCAGAGTGCTTTCAAGATCAGCCTATCCAACAGATTTCAGCCCCTGCAGGAATTGATGGAAGACAGTGACATGGAGACCCAGTGGGAGCATAGCAAGAAACTCTGGTTAGACACTTGCGAGGAGGTTCTGGGAAAAAAGAAGATAAACCACAAGGAGTGGATCTCCGCAGACACCCTCCAGAAACTTGATGTGAGGAAACAGAAGAAATCATTTCTAAACAGGAGCAGAACAAGAACAGAAAAGGCAAGAGCACAAGAGGAGTATACAGCTGCAGACAAAGAAGTCAAGAAGAGCATTAAGAAAGACAAGAGAGACTACATTGATGACCTGGCCGGCCAAGCCGAAGCAGCAGCAGGACAGGGGAACCTCAGGGACCTTTATATGGTGACCAAGAAGCTCGGAGGCAAATTCAAACAGACAGACAAACCAGTAAAGGATAAAAACGGCAACCAGTTGACAACAACCGAGGAGCAGCTGAAGCGATGGGCCGAACACTTTAGGGAGCTGCTGAATCGCCCAGCACCAGACGCACCACCAGACATACCGCCAGCAGAGACAGACCTACCCATCAATTGTGAGCAGCCAACGAAAGCAGAGATCAGGAAGGCCATCAGGATGCTAAAGAATGGAAAAGCCTCAGGACCAGACAACATACCAGCGGAAGCCATAAAAGCAGATGTGGACACAGCTGTCAGCATGCTACACAATCTCTTCTGCAGGATCTGGGAGAAGGAGGAGGTGCCAGCGCAGTGGAAAGAAGGGCTGGTCACCAAACTACCAAAGAAAGGGGACCTCCGAGAGTGTGGCAACTACAGAGGTATCATGCTTCTGTCAGTGCCAGGCAAGGTTCTCAACCGGATTTTGTTGGAGAGGATGAAAGAGGCAGTTGACCCTAAACTGCGAGACCAGCAGGCAGGCTTCCGCCGAAATAGATCCTGTGCAGACCAGATCGCAAACCTACGCATCATAATAGAACAGTCTCTGGAGTGGAATTCCCCACTCTACATAAACTTCATAGACTACGAGAAGGCGTTCGACAGTGTGGACAGAGAGACCCTTTGGAAGCTACTGAGGCACTATGGAGTACCAGAGAAGATGGTCACCCTCATCCGATGCACCTACCATGGAATGAGCTGCAGGATCTCACATGCTGGTCAAGTGTCCGACAGCTTCGAGGTGGAGACTGGAGTCCGTCAGGGATGTCTGCTTTCCCCATTTCTCTTCCTCCTAGTCATCGACTGGATCATGAAGACGACCACAGCGGACAGAAAAAATGGGATACAGTGGACTCTAATGACTCAACTGGACGACCTAGACTTTGCCGATGACTTGGCACTCCTGTCGCACAAACACAACCAGATGCAAGACAAGACACAGCGCCTAGAATCAATATCAGCGGGGATAGGGCTCAAGATCAACAGGAAGAAGACTGAGCTGATGAAGATCAACACCACAGCCAACACACCAATCACAGTTGGTGGAGAGCCCATAAAGGAAGTGGAGTCTTTTGTCTATTTAGGAAGCATTATGGACAAGAAGTGAGGAACGGACAGAGACGTCACAGCCAGGATTGGGAAGGCAAGAACAGCATTTGTCATGCTCAAAAATATATGGGCATCCAGGGAGATCAGCATCAAGACAAAACTCCGCATCTTCAACTCCAATGTGAAGTCAGTTCTACTCTACGGCTGCGAGACATGGCGAACAACAAGGACCATCCAGCGGAAGATTCAGACTTTTTTCAACACGTGTCTGAGACGAATCTTCAAAATCACCTGGCCAAAGAAAATCAGGAATGAAGTTCTATGGGAACGGGCACGACAGGAATCAGTCGCCACCCAGATTTTGAGGCGGAAGTGGGGATGGATCGGACACACCCTCAGGAAACCAACAGGCAGCACCACACGACAAGCCCTAACCTGGAACCCGCAGGGGAAGAGGAAGAGAGGCAGGCCGCGAAACAGCTGGAGGAGGGATACAGAAGCAGAGCTCAAACAGCAGTGGGGAAACTGGAGTGGAGCAGCCCGGGCAGCCCAGAACAGAGTGCGCTGGCGTGGGGTCGTCGATGGCCTATGCTCGTCCGCGAGCTATGGGCCTAAGTAAGTAAGTAAGTATATTGTCGATATATAGATTGTCATAGGTTTTTATGTAACTTTTAACTGTAGAAGGGGTGTCTTTTGACAGTATCTCCGCCACGATAAATGCTCCTCATTGCCTTAGTAAAAGTTGTTTCTATCTTGCTAAATGTAGGGGAATTAAATTGGTGTCTGTACAATAGATTTGGAGGTATGTGAATAAAAGTCAAATTATAGAGAAGTGGAGCAGCTGATGCACATTTAAAGTAGCCAAAAACCGTGCTAGAAGTGCACACAACGATTTGTCCAAGTTTCACGGTGATTGGCGGTGCGGTTTAGGAGTGTATAGCGACAATACAAACATAATTTTGCATTTTATATATATAGAAGATTAAGATTCGTTGGGTGTGTTGGTACGATTTATATTTTAGAAATAATGTGTATGATATTTTATTATTAACCAAGGTTACAAATTATTATGTGATGTTTTTACAGTATTAGAGTAACGATTTTGTTGTAATCAAAGTATTAATTAAGTTTTTGAGCGTAAAACTTTTAAGCTTATTTTGTATATTTTGGAGTGACAGACAAGATCTCACATGCTTGTGTGATGTATTGAGAGTATCAATATTCTCTAGTATTACATATGTTCTTTTGAAAAGAAAGTACTAGTATTAAGATTTATAAATAACTTATAGCCAGTAATTTTGTTGGTTGATAAACTTTGAGGTAAATGTTGCTTTTTGATCAAGGACAGTTTTAATTTTGTGATTTTTAATATATTAACTTACTTTGTGACAGTTTTCTGAAAATCGGAAAAATGCAATAAATAATGTTTACTTGAATGAGGATGTTAAAAAAATGAATGAAATTAATCGCAAACAGGAGGAATTTTTTAACTGATTTATAAAATGACCCATCGAAGTATTATCCCAAAGTACCGGTATATTATTGTGTTTCAGACATATGATACTTTCGTTGGGTGTATTGGTACGATTTATGTTTTATAAATAATGTGTATGATATTTTATTATTAACCAAGGTTACAAATTATTATGTGATGTTTTTACAGTATTAGAGTAACAATTTTGTTGTAATGAAAGTATTAATTAAGTTTTTGAGCGTAAAACTTTTAAGCTTATTTTGTATATTTTGGAGTGACAGACAAGATCTCACATGCTTGTGTGATGTATTGAGAGTATCAATATTCTCTAGTATTACATATGTTCTTTTGAAAAGAAAGTATTAGTATTAAGATTTATAAATAACTTATAGCCAGTAATTTTGTTGGTTGATAAACTTTGGGGTAAATGTTGCTTTTTGATCAAGGACAGTTTTAATTTTGTGATTTATAATATATTAACTTACTTTGTGACAGTTTTCTGAAAATCGGAAAATGCAATAAATAATGTATATTTGAATGAGGAGGTTAAAAAAAATGAATGAAATTAATGGCAAACAGCATTGTGTTTCAGACATGATACTTTCGTTGGGTGTATTGGTACGATTTATGTTTTAGACATAATGTGTATGATATTTTATTATTAATCAAGGTTACAAATTATTATGTGATGTTTTTACAGTATTAGAGTAACAATTTTGTGGTAATGAATAACATCCTGTTTCATAGCTAAGCAAATGAAAAATAAAGAAATTAGTTAGAAAATATGTGCAAGTTTGGTGAAACGGTTTCATTTAATCAGATTTTTTTATATGGGACCCCAATTTTACACCCAGATGCATGATTCAAATATTATATCATGTCAAGAAACCCGTGGACCTTGTGTGCGGTAACACGCAAGCATCGGAGCCTACAGCAGCCGAACTCGAATCGGGAATCTTCAGGCGAGAGTGACATGGACGACAACGACAACGAGGCGGAGGACGTCGCCTTGCGCGACCAGACTGTTTCCCAAGCGGAGCGACAGTGTGTGCGTGTGCTCGCGGGATTTGGTGATCCCGAGTGGTGTGAAGCACAAAAACGCGACATATGCCTGCGAAGATTGCAGGAGCTGGAGGCTCGATGGGGTGAGGTGGTAGACGAGGAAGACGTCATGGGCGCAAGCCCAAGAGCCTAGCCAGACTAGTGGAAAACATCATGGCCACTTGACAAGATGGCTTTGCCATCCACCAAAACGTAATATGAGAGAAGGCGTTGAAGTTGGCCAAAGTGCTATACCTGAATGAACAATTTGCAGCCTCATCAGGACAGCTATATAATTTTTTAAAACGTCACAAACTTGTAGAATGGAAGGTGACAAGGATTATGCAAATTATGGGTAACAAAACTGAAGTTAAGATTTAAGTAAAGCACAACATGATGGCAGCAGAGTTGGAACTTCCATGGAAATTGATGTCCACTAAACTGCCATTACTACAGCCAGGAATGAAGAATATGCAGCAATGTAGATTTGCTGAAATATATGAATAAAGATGCCTAAAAAAATGCTGTGAATAAAGTACCATCCCTACAGATTCCGATTGAGGATGACTTTGATAATTACGTCTGCCAAATATGTCAGCAAAGCTTAAAGGTCTTTGAACCTTGTAAGTCATATGACATGCAGCCATCTGACATCTGTGTGTCAGAAACAATTTGACCTGTCAATATAATCTCATCCTTCTCGCTATGGGGGGACACAAACATAAGTGTATTTATTGTAATGCACAGTTCCTTATACTGGACAACTATATCACATGGAACGATGCCAAAGGCCAAAGGTTGCAAAAATGACACCCAGCTCAGCAGATACTCCACAGAGCGCGCGCAGAGGCTGCTCCAGAGGTTCTCGCATGTAGTAGCGAGCCATAGACCGCATATAAATCATGTCCTGGTAACAGTGGCAGATGTTCTAGATAAAGTGTTTAACATGGACAGAAGATCTATTGAAAAAAGGTTTGAAGAGATGAAAAGCTCTGTCACTGCTTGCTGGGAAGCATCTTGTAGTGGCGAGCCATAGACAGAGATCCGCCGTGGAGAGATCAGGAGGCGGACTCCCTCGCATGTTCCATGGACCGCTCATTATTAGGATATATCCCTGTGTCCCAGCTTAGATAGTTCAAATGATTCCCAAGTTAACATTTGATAAATTAAAAAAAAAGTTCTATACGTGAAAATCAAAGTCCCCTTCTAATTAAATATGTTTCCTCTTTTTATATACTGGTCAGATTACATAGCAGAAATTCAGCAAATATATAGGCCTTTTATCTATCTTAATTGCTGTTCTGAAGGTCTCCAGGTATCAACGGTGTGCATGTTATAGAATTTTAAGTAAACATAAATGTAGTTGGCTTACACGTCATTTAAGCATTCATGTCCACTTTAAATGTGATTAGATACGGTGTCTAAATGTGAGTGCTGTTTTCAGACATGGACTGAACATAGAGAATGAAGACATTTTTGACAAGGACAAATTACAATATGTTCCATGTGATTGCCAACACATTCTACTAATGCACGAAGTCGCGAATGCGTGAGTACGAGAAAGATCCTAATGGCGCTCTCGCTCCCTAGGCAGTAGTTTTTAGTCTGCTTACAATATAATGAACAGAAAAATATGCTTGAGATACAAATTTCAAGAACTTTGAGAGAATGTGCTTTTTGATTCAGGCCTTCGATACCACTACTTGGCCAAGACCGGTATAGAGATGAGGGGCTGGCAGTATCTAACGGAATCCCGCGAGATATCAAGAATCAAAGAAAGACAATATGCAGAATGTGTGAAAGGAACCACCTGAGAATAACCAGAGGCCAACAAAAAGTCACAGACCATCTAGACATAATGTTAGATCTGAGAAAAGGTGCATGCATACAGATCATACAAGAAACCCGGACACAGACCCAAATATATCCATACCAAAAGCAACCACCAAGGTGATAAGGTAAGAATATTTCAGATTTTAACACATCTATATGTTATATTCCATATAATACAATATACTTTTGTTGCATTCTTCTAATCAAATTTTCATTCATTTTCAGTGGAGCAAACAGTAGTGGTAATGGATATTCACGGACCTGCATTAAACACCCGTCAAAAAACTAGGACATCAACCATTATTTCATTAGATTCACAAGTGTAAATAAAATCAATAAATCAATACTTTTTCATCATTTCAATTCTATGTTATTTTATATACGCGCGACTGTACCGATGTTGTCTCTGACTGTCCTGACTATTTCTTAGGGTCAAAGATCGCTAGACAGGATAGAAATAGAGGATAGAAATAGATTTAGGGTCAGAGGTCGGGAGCACGAGCAGAGATTGGGTAGGATCCCCATCACTTACTACTGTTATGGGTGAAGAGGCACCCATAACCGCATCATTAAAAACAAAAAGTTTGCAACACATATCCTCCAAATTATGTACTTTGGTATCAATGGCACAAGATGATCATTTGGCCATTACAGCAGGATTGAAGTAAAACACAACATGATGGCAGCAGAGTTGGAACCTCCATGCAAACGGATGTCCACTAACCTGCCATTACTACAGCCGAGCATGAAGAATAGGCAGCAAGCACACTTTGAGAACATAGAAAACAATGTGGGTTTGCCGAAATATATGAATAAATGATGATTACATAAGCAAGGGATTCAATTTTTGTTATTGAAAAGCGACATATATAAATTCAATGGAGAAATATACCACAAATCAAAAGTAAGCCCCATTGGTTTAGAATTAAAAGGAGCTATTGCAAGAGTACATATGCTTTGGTGGGATAGGAAATTAATGAAACCCCTCAACAAATCAACAAAAGAGATCATAGGAGCTATGTTTTTGTAATTAGTCACTAGCGTGAGGAAGAGTAAGGTTTGTATTATTTACATATTACTGTTAAAATATTTCTTCTTTTTGGTATACCTTTTTTTGATCATTGCATATCAAAGGGCTCATTTGGAATGGTAGATTAGGCCATAGTGTTTGGACCCTATTACCTGCGAAAGGTGCCATCTTGAAAGTCAAAGATGACATCGAACTGTAAAAGAATGAGTAAAATGCGTATCTTTTGGCACTTAATAAAACACAAAAATGCTACGTTGTGGTTACATTCACCGTGTATACAGGAATAGATGCACAAGGTCGGGTGAAATCAAATATATGTATGCGAAAAAATACAAATTACATGGATTACATGGATTTTAGTGACTTTAAACTTTTTGCTCTACAAATTATGAACCCATTTTATTTTGGCATTGTCTTTGTATCGGATTGTCCTAGGCTTTGTAGTCTGAGCTGGATTGACTCTCTACAACCACTACAATAGTAACCCATCACACCTCAAGCTTCCCAAACTCCATAAAATGATTCCTGCCATTGGGTCTTTATGGTGGTGGAAACGACTGTCCAAGTCTCTTCTAGACTTCCGCGGTCCACTGGTGGTTGATTGGGCAGGGAGAACCAGTAGACGCCTACAACACCTTGCTCTAATCTAGTATCTTCAACTTCCCGTTCGGAACTTGATATGCCGCACAATGGCAAAGTGGCTCCAACTCCTGCTCCAGGCCGTCAATCCTTGCCTGAGCACTAGTCAGGTAGTTCTCTAGTGTGGGGACCTGGATTCCCAATTCCTGGTTGGCGTCTGTAAGCTTATAAGTATTAGACGGTTATCAAATAGGTATTAAACAGAGCCGTAAAGGTGGATGCACGGCAACTAATATGATAAAATACTGTTAGTTTTTAAGTGCCGCTAGGCAGATTTTTTAAAAATACCATAACATAATAATTCATACACCAATTCACACATCCATTATCAGTGTAGGCACGGGCCCGTCTGAGGGATTACAACAGACGGCCATCTTCCCTCAGTATAGTGTTGACGAGCACAGGGGATCGGGTAAGACCAGGCAGCTGTCTGGAATTTACCAAGCTAGGCAATTACACTATTTATAATTCTAGTAGAAAATTTACGGTAGTAGATTTTGCTATTAAACATGACATTCCCCAATTTCGGAGTATTGGAATGTAGGGACTGGTGATGGATGGAAAGCTGGTGGTGGAGGGCCGCTTGATTCATCTTGGCAAAGAAATCACCATCACTTGGGCTACTCGTGAGCCCCATCCTAGTGAAGGCGAATGGAAGAAGTAGAAAAATAAGTTACTTGCCCAATACATGAGAAGAATAAATTGCACTACATAATGGCTCATGTTGGTGCATGGTCAGCCCTGTGCCAGGGGAATGAGGATGGGAGTGAACACTCGCTGGCCGGGAGGAAAAATGGTGGTGCTACATAAGAGAGCCACTTTGATAACTCATGACGCCTAAAGGGTAGGGCTGGAAAAGGTCCAGGAGAACTTTTGTGGTGAATTTTTAGCCTCACCTCACTGAGTATATTGTGTTTGCTGTGACTAAGTACATTGGGTTTTTTGACATGAGTACATGAAATACATTTGTCTTTGGTTGTAGCTTTGTATTCACTCGTCCGGCGTTTAGTCAACCTTTCCTTACGAGCTGGTGCAGCAGTAGGAATCAAATGCGCACACACAGATTTGACTTGAGTGCATTGTGTTTTCAGCTGCTGACACGGCTTGTGGACGGAGAGGCAAGAGTCGCCATGGGAAGAACCGCACCCCTCAGCAGCAGCAGGCTCCAAAGAATCACCCTCCGCCAGCAGCTATGGCCCAAGTTCCCCGCCTGCAGCCACCGACCCCCCAGAAATGCCCCATAGTCTAGGTGTTTACCGGAAACGCCTCTGTGGGGGCCTGCTCGAGAAAAGGGGATATTTTGGAGGTGGTGGGGAAACCATGCAGGGAGGTCACCGGAAAAGATAATACTGTGGTGGACACCCTGCTCGAGACCAGAAAGGGATATTTTGGAGGGCCGCACCCCAAGCAAACGAGCATGGGGAAACCATACGTAATGAAAACGGAGTAAGGAACGAATAACAGTAATGCCATGTAGCAATATGACAGGCAGTCATAAACTCCCTTTATTGGTGATTGGTAGAAGTCAGCGTCCTAGAGGTTTTAGTGGCATTGATCTGCATAGTTTTGGTGTCCAGTATACGCACCAGAAACGAGCATGGATGGACAGTGACATTTTTACCTCTTGGGTAAAAAAGCTCGACAATAAAATACACATCCAAGGACGCAAAATTGCATTGGTTTTAGACAACTGCAGAGCACACCCACATGTTCAGGGTCTGAAAGCAATAAAACTGTTTTTTCTTCCCCCAAATACGACTTCCAAAACCCAACCAATGGATATGGGAATCATTCAAAATTTAAAAACCCACTACAGAAATCTGTCGATCGGTGGTTTCAGAACAAACGGAGGCGACACAAAGAATTTAGAAAACAAGCTCCTATATCATTGCCAAAATACTGCAAACATTCACTATCATATTCAGTTTTTGTTATTGGATTTGATAATAGTTATTGCATACGACCCCGTTCACTTCTTGTACATTCATGCATTTTTATGTCTTCTTTCAGTGACTGGATTAAAAGAAACAAGTCGATCGGTGGTTTCAGAACAAACGGAGGCGACACAAAGAATTTAGAAAACAAGCTAGTCAAGTAAGCATGGTTATTCATTGAACTTATGTAAATTACTTGTTTCATAGCAAAAAGGTCATATTGACAAAATTTTAATAGCACATGTAATATTTTCATTTTTTGCAGGGATCAACGGAAACGCTGCATGCATCAGAGACAACAAAGACGATGACCTTGGAAGAGGTATGGTGAAAAATATAAAAGGTTAACTACAATAAATAATCATGGCAAAGAATGACCTTACATACATGTATGGCTCATTGAAACTTAAAAACACAAGAATACTTGATAAAGTCAAATGGAAGCTTTGTCTTCAGCAATATCAATACAGTGGACAAACACAACACACGCATTGTAACCTCTGTCAAAAAGGCGAACTACTCCATTTGTGCATGAACACCATAATGAGTGTGAATCATCATGAGGTAAGAAATTCTACACCACCTCTGTATCTGTATGGCTATCAGCATATGGGCAGATGGAACCAGCAACATGTCCGGTTAAACGTGGTTGTACTGTAAATTTACATTAAATCTGATCACAGCATGAGGTACTGATTACATTTGTTTGATTTTATTAAACTGCTGCATGTTTATTATTTCAATGTGGCATGTTTATGTTTATGTAAAGAATAAGATCAAGTGCAATCTAATGCAAATTGATTCATTCGAAACTACTAGTTGCAGTTTAAAACAGATTAATTACTCTCTTAACCCTGGCTTCAACAGTTTCCTACGAAGGACCTGTCAATATATCGTGTGATTAACTCCTTCCTCATTTCAGGTGTAAATTATCTAACTGAAATGTAACCCCATAAAGTTCCTAATGAATTTAACAAAAAGAATTGAAGACTTATACTGTTATTTCATCCTGGGAGGTTAACACTGGTAAATAGCTAGAAAAGTTTTTGATTTAAAATAGAACTGTATGCTTTGTGATTGTTTGGCATTAAGCTGTACATGTAGTTACATCAGCAATGTTAAAGCCACAAGAAACATTTATTAGTAGCCTGTGCTCCAAACGCTATCCAGTATGCTGTACAATGATGAATATGAAAGTAGTTTTTATTCATAGCTAACAAAATATAGCAACTTTAAGTATAGAAATATCACTTCAAAAACGCCACATTCCTGTGCATTTATATGGGCATATTGCAATGTTTTCAACTCGCTGGTGTGTTGTCACGTGACGTTTGTTGCAGGGGTTGATGTGAGAATACTTAAATTTACCCATTTTACACAAATTTCCTTTTCTAGAATTGAATAAGATCGTGGGGCAGCTTAAAAAAGAAAATGCTGATATTCTAAAAGAGGCCAATCAGAAGATAGAATTGGCCAACCATAGAAAAAATATACTTTTGGAACAAAGACAACATCTGATACAGGAGAATGAACAGCTGCGGCTTCGGGAAGCGACCTTGAGGACAGAACTGGAGATGGGCGTCGTCGTAAGACACAGCTCCCCCAACACCTCCCACCAATATCCCAGCTCCGCTAAAGCTACCACATTTTACAATGGCAGATAGAATTTAAAACCAGCAAGGTATCAACCCAGTTCATATTGATGGCTGTACTAGTATTTTCCGTTGAACACTCTCTGTTGTTGGGGACTTCTACTGTAGTAGATTTTGATACTAAACATTTTTTTTAATATTTGCCTTAATTTATTACAATAAGCATGAGCTAGAAAAGGTCAGAAATCGGTTATCGCTGGATTACTAACACGGAACTCTTGGTGACGATCAGCAAAGTATAATGGATGTATTCGCAGAATTTTTTCGAAGATGTGACCGAATAGCCTTGAGATGTCCCGCCCGACAGCCGTGGAGCCGAGACTCCCGACATTGCCGAGGCTGCACGTGCCGTGGTGCCACGATGGACACAGCATGCCCATGTCTTAGAAAGGGTCAGAAATCGGTTGTTACAGGATTAATAACACCGAAGTATAATGGATGTACTCGCAGAATTTTTTTCGAAGATGCGATCGAAATAGCATTGAGGCGCCCCGCCCGACAGCAGTGGAGCCGAGACTCTGACATTGCCGAGGCGCGCGATCATGGGTACCACAAGCCTATGTCCAAGCTCGAAAGCGCTTCCATAGCATAGATATTTGTTTGCTCTGCAATTAGACCAAACAATTCATCAGTGAAGTAGAGCTGAAAAAAATCGATAGGCAAATCATTATTCATTTTAATTTTTAACCCAACATTCTCCTGGAAAGGAGGTAACCAGGCGGGTATGCCATCATTATTTTCATCCACATCAAACCACTCTTCATTTTCTTCATCATCATCACTGGAATTTTCATTCCCATCACTGCTTTCTTCCCTCTCAACATTTTCTTGTATCAGATCTTCTTCTTCAAAACCAAAAAAATCCCCTTCACTACCGCTGTCATCATTAAAAAGATCATTTTGAAGTTGAAAGAACACTTCGCGGGGAATCACAGCGTCTGCCATTTTTAAACACAATAAAAAATATATTTTCGTTTTACAATAAACCCAGTTACCCTCCCTGATTGTAAACACACACAGCCATTTTGATAAAAAAAAATCACCGGTAAGAAAGTTTAGATTAGTTTATGGCTGATTATAATTTATTTGGTCTTTGACACACGGTTTATTTGCTTTGGTTAAAAGAAAACAGTCTGGCTCTTATGAAAATCAGGTTCTCAGTGAGTTTTCATTCACACAGCTTGCTGCATGTCTATATTAATGCACAGTTGACATGTGAACTTGTCAAAGTACATGCGAATGAAGAAATCAGAGTTTGAACACGTTTTTGCTCCTTGTTATTGTAAGTAAAAATATATTAGTATAATATATGGATGGTTTATGTTGTTTTATGAGGATCTTTGATAAAACTTAGCTACGATTAAAATAACTACCGATTTTACGGCATTCAAAATTGGTCCGCTAGCTGTCAAATGAATCGGAGATCTCTCGAAATAGTCAAAATATATTACAATCGCATTGTAACTATAATGAGCAGAAGAAATCAATTCCATGGACTTTGTTTTAGGTATAGTGCCGTGGGTGTGAGAGGACGCCTCGGATCTTCCAATGGGACGCTCACAAGTCAAAGCAGGAAGATCCCGCTGGAATTTGCTGGAAGCACTTGAGTTTGTCTTCGCCAGACGCCCCTACTGACTCTGTCACGCAGGACAGATTCGCTGTTCGGCGTTGACAAAAGACCGATGAGCTCACTCAAGGCCTTGTCCATCTTCATACGTTCTGTCCGGTTGTTCTGGATCTCAGCCTTGATGATCGTGAGTTTGGCACGGAACTGGGAAGGGCAGACGGTGGTCGATATCTGACCGGCGGGAGGATGACCATTCTCGCCGGGCAAGCCGGGAGCAACAATCAAATCGCACGCACGGTTCAGGCCTTCCTCAGTCTCCAGGTACCAGCGATGCATTAGCCCATAGAGGCGTGTGCCAGGGTGAGCCTTGGCGGTAGATACAGTGTCCGCACTGTACTGCTGGTGTTTCCCACGTGCAGTCATCAGGGGTTGCAGCAGGCGACCCCACTGACTGGGCGTAGTGGTCTTGGCGGCAACGGAGGTACCAGTGGGAACATGTTGGGTGGCAGCATCCTAAGTCACTTGTCCGTGGACCCCGGGAGGTGGTTCAAATGCACGTCCCCTGTGGGGAGCTGTGTCCCCGACCACTCTGGAGTCTCTGGTTTTCCCGTGTCGATTCCATGCCCATGGAGCGGGCAGCCTGGAGCTCGTTAGTAACCTCCACCATGTATGCCCGGAGCCTACCAACACGTTCATGTTGTTCAGCTTCCTTCCTTCTGGGTTGATAGTGCACTTTCTGCTTTGCAACCTCGTCCTTAGCCAACCTAAGTTCACGATGGTCAATATCCCATATATGTGAGTTCTGGCCTCCGTCTACTTCTGTTGTGCTTTAAGGCGCTCATTTTCATTGACCAACCTGGTGTTCTTGCTCTCCAACCTAGCAATGCAGTTCTTCAAGCAACGTCTCTCCTCAGAATCTGCCGGGGGTGGAGGACCCCTGTTGCGCTTGAGAAGGTGGCTTCCCTTGGGTGAAGAAATGGGCCTTTGCCGGTGTGAAGCCTCAACCGTCAACCTGCCAACAGCTGCCAGCAAAGCCTCCACGGAGTACTTGGAGGAGGCCTGAATGGTACTGCAGTGGTGGAGGTTGAGACGGCTCCAGCATCCTTTGAGGGTTTAGGCACCGGTTTGTCAGTGACAGGGGTGCCTTGGGTTGTTGTGGAGGACGACTTAGGGTTCCCTGCTCCTGACTTCCCCTTGCCTTTACTCTTGGGAAGATAGGTCGCGAGCTGGTACTGCTTGGCGGAGTCTGCAGGGGCGTCAGGGTGTCTCCAAAGAATCCTCTGTCCCCTCCATCTCTTCCACCTCCTCCTGCTCGCCCCATTTGGTGGGGGTAGCGGAGTCAGCTGGAGGGTCAGAGCATGGTGGCTCCGGAATCGTTACTTGGCTGGCCATAGGCTGTGTAGGCTCAGAAGACCCTGTCCTGAGTGTTGCAGGCGTGGTAGTCTGTGTGGTGATTGGAATGTACAGGAGGCCCTGATACTTCAGTTGAGATGACTGCCGCTTGGGGTGTGAGCTCTTGGAGCATTCACGGTTGCTGTGAGAGCTATCTTTTCTTCCATAGAGGACGAGATTTTACCCACCTTCCGCCTAGCAGTGACGCACTTCATCAGCATCTCCTTCGAGTTGCATATCAGGTATTTGAAAGGAATTTGCTTATCAATTTCAAATGTATAAAAAGTATTAATAATTCATGTAACTCTCATAAATTCTATCAATTTATTCCAGAGTGGTCATATTTGGGGCAATATGCTTTGTAAAGACCATCTTCTTTACCATTGGAATGGGGATGGGAACAGAAATCTCCAGAGTTGTCCCCTATACCATTATATACAAGAAAACTGATTTCTCAAGATTTACCAGAATTAGTTTGTTTGTAAATGCAGATCAACATGTAAACCACCATGTAAATGTTTTATGAATAAACATGTCAGCCGTGCATGTCACTATGTGCTTGTCAAGGAAAGTTTCTACACAGTGAAATCTGTCGTTCATGATTAGGTTTTCCTAAATGACATTGTATTCATGAATGACATTCATTCCTAGTGATATTCATTATAAAAACACACGACTAATTAGTTTCCTTGTGCTCTTTTAGCATTCTGAAAACAGAAATGTGTAACTTGTTAACTCTGTGAATTCATAGTGTCAGAATAAATAAAAACACAATCATGTATATTGCTGTTCAGGATTTTCAACACTAGAATTCGAAAACACGGTACAATTTAGAGACTCAATTTTATATGGTAATATGTTTTAAGATAAGATTTAATATTTTCGTTTCTGGTGTCTAATCTAATTAAATGTGGTATTCAAGTTATCCAATTGCATGTTGTATATTAGACACATATTTAAGTGTAAATGTCTAGGATTTGAAAACAAAGCCGCAAACATGGCATCAACTCTTACAAAGAAATGTGAGATATCAAAAAGCAATTCTGCTGCATTTGCAAGAACCATCATACCATTCCATGGAAGTAGATATACAGATACAGTCTAATGTTTCAATGGCTATCATCAGATGAAACTGATACACACGTCACAAGCTGAACAAAGTGATCTAGGACATGTGGAACCAGATTACAATAAATAATTTGGAAACTGTTTGTATTAGACTGAGATCATAATTAATGGTTAAGAGAGCATTATCATTGGATTAAGATTACAAACATGGGTTTGCGCTCCATCCTCGATACAACAGAATACATCATCCTCCTTCTTGACCAGCCTCCAAGAGGATGAAGGAGATAAGAAAGCGATCCCCAAAGACTTGCAGGCAACCAAGAAGATTTCCGTCGAACCGATGGAACCAAATGGAAACTCTTGCATCGTTAGAGAAGACACGGAAGAAAAAAGGCTGAATGCTCTGGTCGAACCTCGTGGACATGGCTGGAAAAAGAGAAAGACATCATCGCGCAAGACAACCTTCTTGAAGATCTTTCAAAAAAGCCCGACATGAAGGAGCATTTCACAAAATTCAGACAATATAATGGTGATGAGCTACGTAATAATGTAAATTTCAGAAACCATGCAATGGTTTTCATCTAGGTCATTGAAAATGCACTCAGGGTATTGGAAAAACCTTGGCTGCTTTCATACGAAATAGGGCTATTTTAATATTTCTAACTATGAATTGTTTACCACTTCAATATTGGAAGTTTTTGAAGAGAGACTGGGGGATCGGTTCAGCGAGGAGGTGAAGCAAGTGTGGGAGGACTTGTTCAATTATATCATGAACTGTATGGCCCAAGGATATATGAGAGTGGCCAAAGAGAAGGGGCTTGTGCTGGAGTGTTAAGATGTTGTGTTCTGACTTTAAAATATTTCATGGACTAAATAATACTCATATTTGACTGCATGCGTTGATTTCATCCACACTAGGCTTACAATGGGGTGTCTGCATATTCTGCTGTAAATGAAATATTGACTTTCATTGACATTTGTATAAAAGTGAGTTCCTTCACTTACATGTAGCTTTACATGAAGAAGTTCTGAAACCATTTTACTACTAAGAGACTTAAAATAGCAGCGTAATCTAAATTGAATTAAAAAAGAAAAACTTACAGATTACTTATGTTACGTACTTAATGCTGATAATAGCAAGTGAAGAAGAAATTACAAAGCTCACATGCCGTTTCACAGCACATGAGCTAAAGATGGACACAATGTCCGTAAATAGCAAAAAATATTCTGATTTTTATGTTTTTTATGTTCATTTCATTAATCATAAATGTTGTGGTTTCGGCGATGAGTGTTTCAAAGAAAACCATGATTGCTGTAACTTTATTACTTAAATGTTAAGATTTTTATTACATTGTAATACGCTGATTCCTCTAATTTCGTAAAAAGCTTCTGTGTTGTTCTGACACAGTCAGTACTGTAGTTTTGGTTTAATGGCTACAATCAGTAATACATGTAGCTATATGAGCCTTCAGTTTAATTCTTGAAGGAAATATCATATCACATAGCAAACACTGAAATTGTGAATTTTCTAGCGTGTTGTATTTGTGATCACTAGCAACATGCTTTGATAAGCTGTGCAACATTGCGAAAAGTCTTGCTACAAAAAGAGCATGGGTATGAGCCTGTCACTTTGATATTTGTTACTTGTGGTCTTGAAGAGGGCAATGCACACGTCTTCGTATAGATATGATTTTTCAATTGAGACTATGGGAAAGCGTATTTTCTGTCCACTGGGTACTGATTGTAAAAACTTATAATCATTTTCATGCACTTCACGTGTATACGTGGAATGAGAACACTCGATATTTTGTGTAGACACCTTGCTTGCAATAGTTCTTGATTGGATTGCTGGAAGTTTTTCCACATGGGTTCTAGTGTCTGAACAGGTATCATAATTTTGCTATTTTTGATAGTATATAGTTTATACTTCAAGGGAAAACTTGTCTTACAGCAATTCACAATTGCATTGTAATATATCACAAAAATATTGAAAAAAATATAAAATCTAGCCTGAAGATGTGTTAATATTATTTTTTCTATCATTACTAGACATTTACTTTTTACAAGACATTCTCATCAAACTAAAGAGTGGGCACAGTAAAGGGCCGGCTGAAGGCAGCGGGTCTCAATGGCAGGATCGCTGTGCAGAAAGAGCAATTTACTCCTGGACACGCTGGACGGTGGACTGTGTCTGAAGGAAATTTTCTTCCATGGCGTCCAGCATTCTGATTTGACTTTCCATTGCTTCCCGCAGCGACAGAAGGAAGTACGGAGTTTAAACTGAACGTTCGCCGTCAGAAAGGGATCGTATGTCAGTTTTCCTGTGGTGGCCGCCAGTGAAATTTTACTGGCTGTGAAATGTTAGTGCTCCGTAAAAATCTTTATTTCATCACTAGAACACTTTAAACTTAAAATTATATTGTTAATATACGAAGTACTTGTAAATGTATAACACTATATAAAAAAATTCAATATTCACTCTTGGTGCAGATGCATTGTAAGTCGACTGTTATCGAGTCATGGCCACGAATTTGACTGTTCTTTCTAATACCAGTTTCGCATGTTGAGGCGCTTTCTTAAAACTCCATCTAAGATTTCCACGCCAATTTTTCCAACTGGACCTATGTACACAAGGCTCAAATTTTCATCTTCAGGGACAGCATTGTCATTTAGGCAGTTTTTAGGGTGTTGTAGAAAAAAAACAATTTAAAATTACTATCATTCCTTGGTGTAGAACACATCCGAATGCAATAGGCCCGTTTACACAGCTGTTTAAAAAGGACTAAAGTTCCAATGTAGTTTATGATGAAACCATTCAACAGTGTGTCAATCTGCAACCCACTGATATTGGCTTGGAGGATCATCATACATGAAGTGCTTACCAATTGAATACAGCGTAACTGAGTTTCCACGGCATGCTTGTAGATCTAAGATTTCCACGCCTGTTTTTCCTACTGGACCTATGCACACAAGGCTCACATCTTCATCTTCATGGACAGTAATGTCCTTTAGGCAGTTTTTAGGGTGTTGTAGAAAAAAATAAACAATTTAAAATTACCATCATTCCTTGGTGTAGAACACATCCGAATGCAATAGGTCAATTTACACAGCCGTTTAAAATTGCATAATTTTTAAATGAATTTGGACTAGAACATACATGGCCAGATATGTACATGTAATAAATCAGTTCCACCTTAAGCAACTAAACTTATGCATTTGTGTATGCATTTCATACATTTATCACAAGTAAGATCATATTCTTCAGATTTCTTTCTAGCAAAACTTGAATATTTGAATATACATGTAGGTTCACTATGAGCAAACATAGCAATCGAAAACATAAGAACACAGGGCATTCTCTGCTGAATGTTTTCTTTCAGGTGACGGAAGATATGACAATCTCTATCCTCTAGTGATTTACGCGACCGCATTCAAGGGGATAGCAGTTCTATCTTCTGTCCCAAGCGAGAAGCCACCCACCCTCGGAACCCAGATCATGCCACGTGTTTGTATTTGTTTTGTTTCAAGTCGACCTCCCAGGACCCCAAGACAGAAAACTGAAAGTATGTTTACAAAATATAATTCACGCACATACACACAACACCAATTCATAACAATTAGTTTTGCTGTCCAGTGTGGCAGAGACCATTTCACAGGATAGGAAGAGAAAATCTAGATGAGAAGATCTGGAAAAGAACTATAATTCCAGCTTAATTATAAACACAAAAAGGATCATCTGGACATTAAGTATTGGTAAATGGAACAAATATACCAATTAAAGATATTTAGTCAAAAACATTTGTTTTGTAAAATTCAGTATCAATAGACATGCCTTATCCACCAATTGATGAAAATAATATTCATATTCTTAGTTTTACTATTTCCACCTTTTAAAAATACCATGCGAGCTCACAGAAAATAAAACACAAATAGTGATATTGCATAATCGAATGAGAAGATCTGTTGCATTTCTAAGGAAAGAACTATAATTCCAGCTTTAATTATAAACTGACCTAAAAATCAAAGAGATCATCGTGGTATTTAAATTGACATACTTTGATAATGTTTAAATGAAAGACACTTTCAGAATGCACAGAACAAATAATTACCAAGCATACTTGTTTGACCAATGATAACAATACAATACTCATATTTTTGGCAACTTCTTCTTGAAGTTAAGTGGGCGTTATTGACAGCTGTAACAAATTTCCTTATTAGGTACTTGATAAATGTGAGCTTAAACATCACAGTACAAACTAGATTTCTTTTTCTGATAATGACAAAAAACAGACACCAAAACAGAGAACGGCCCAAGTGAAACCTGTGCAGCCACAGACCCCCCGGAGATGCCTCATAGTCAAGGTCTTCACTGATGGGTCCGGGAACAAAGGCTTTATGGCCATCTGGGGGGCAAGGGGGTTTTTCCGGAAAGTGGAGTGCGCAACTGGCAATGGAGTGGAACATTCAATAGAAGTACATCGTTTTTTTTAACATGAGTGCATTGTTTTCAGCTGCTGACACAGTTTGTGGACAGAGGCCAGAGTCGCCGTGGGAAGAAGCGCGCCCGTCAGCAGCAGCACACTTCAAGGAATTACCCTCAGCCAGCAGCTACGCCCCAAGTTCCCCACCTGCAGCCACAGACCCCCCACAAATGCCCAAATTGTGTCCGAGTAGCGTCATCCAAATTCCGGCAGTCCCAAGTAGCAGTGATCAAATGGACCCACTATTAACTGTCCATAAGTATTGTAAATTAAGTGAGACTGGATCTTCTGATGATAACTATGGCAAAGCAGGCAGCGACTTGGATGATGTGTGGCCAGAGGAAAGCAGGAACGTTGAATCTGACTCCGGAATCAATGAGAGTGAATCTGCAGAGCCTCATGATGACTATGAAGCGGACGCTTTAGAGTGTGTACGTCATTCAGTTCAGAGCGCCAAAAAAGACAGGGTATATCGCCGTCTGTTACACAGGATATTTAAATATGGCGCCTCCTGGAAGAAAAAGAAAGGCTGACGACGAGCTCGAGGCTGGTAGCGTCTCCAAGAAGCAGCGTACAAATTTGTCAAAAGACGTGAGAGACCTTTTAGAACAGTTCTACATCCCCGAGGATGAAATGGACCCTCGGGGTGAGAATTATTTAAAGATGCTGCGAAGACCCAGCTTTGAGCCCGCTGAAAAAAACAGCCTGCTTCAAAAATTTCGGCAAGAGGCATATTACGATTTGACTATGCATCAGCTCAACGATCACTTCCTCAATTATCGTCGTCGTTTTGTGATGCCGATTTTGGACAATATCGGCATGGATTTTTTCGGGAAAGCTATGGAAGAGATAATTAAAGAGAACAAGTGGACGGCGAGTCCTGAGAGTATGGCCAAACCGAACCCGAGAGTTCAAATATGGACCGCTAAACTAAGACAATCACGACAGCAGGCGGGATATGGCGGCATCGTTGATAATAATAACAATAACCTCCCCCCTGCCGCTGCCGCTGGAGCCCCCCCCCGCTCTGCCTGCTGCTGCCTTGGATCCCCGCCTGATTCTATACTCGGCAACCTTGGTGCTTATATCGATATTATATTAAGGGCCGCAAAATATAGAGAAGGTATCAATTGCGACGGTGAAGACTGGATCAGTCGCCACTTGCTGTGAAGAATGGATGTCATTTGTTTTTGCTGGT
>CM032661.1:43139511-43190701 GCA_019095985.1 Streblospio benedicti
GGTTCTCGCTTGTAGTGGCGAGCCATAGACCGCATATAAATCACGTCCTGGTAACTGTTGCAGATAATCTAGATAAAGTGTTTAACACTGACAGAGGATCTATTGAAAAAAGGTTTGAAGAGATGAAAAGCTCTTTTCACTGCTTGCTGGGAAGCATCTTGTAGTGGCGAGCCATAGACAGAGATCCGCCGTGGAGAGATCACCGTGTACCAGCGAGAGGCTACGCGAGATCAGGAGGCAGACACCCTCGCATGTTCCATGGATCGATCACGAAAATAAACTCTGCTTCAAATTGGGAAGTCCCCCTCTCACTAATAACACACAAATAGATTATGAAGAAGTAGAATAAATGATTCAGTAAAACATCTCAACAACAGTACAAGTTGGCTTTAGCTTGCACATACATTGTAACATCAGCCATGAAAATGATGATACGAAGACAAAGAATAGGTGACAGAGAGAAAATGCTTGTGCTGGAGGCAACAGCTCAGCTCACATAGTAGAGTTCATTACCAGACCCAAAGATCTACTGTATGAAATATTTTATGGGCGCGAGCCCAAGCGCCGAGCCAGAAGGATCTCTATAACATTGAAAGAAATAAATGCCAAGTATGTATCACTTCATATGAATTAAACTTTTATCATTTCTAATTGTAGTTTAAACAATGAGAATAACATATGAATGTATAGTTAGATTTCAATTGAATATATAGTTACGGTTTAAGGTGATTCTGGACAGCAACAATTAAACCAACATGAATTACCCAACAAAAGGAAAATGATAAATCAACTGAGTTCATATTATTTGTGAGAAGTTAATATGTAGCATCCAGCAAATGGCTAATGACATAAAATATTTGCAGCAATGGTTTGCCAACGAATATAAACATTTAAGAAAAACATTCATGTATACACCTAATGACAGTGGCACCATCATGGGCAGCCAACAAACACAAACCCACCAAGAAAACATCACCGGTAGTAGCCACCAGCTGCCACCACCCCGACCCTGGCACCAGCCTCAACAACCAGCCTGCTAGCGGAGTAACTAGCAGTCATATAAAACTCGTTTCTTTTTCTGATGTTTATTTTGGTTAAAAAGTCCAACAATAAATCCTTAATAAATGATAAAATCCAACTAAATTTCAAATATTTTTATTCAGAGAAAACTTGGGAACATTCATGTATACACAGGTACTATAGGTAGCATTGAAGAAGCAACACTGGTGTTGTGCTTTTTGGTTTCAAGTTTGTGATTTTGCGTATCAGGGCTGCGTCCATATGGACAATAAGAAGCTCTCCAAAAGCTGCTATAAAAAAATTGTGCCCAGGCCCGACAAGCAAAGTGGGGAGCAGGGCATATTTTCATTAGATTGTGAAATAAATGATAAGACCATTACGTGATAGTTACATTTTCCAATAGTAATTTTGTGTTTTAATATGAGTTTTTATAATGCCTTTATGATTAATTCTTTTCCAATATTAGATTTTCTAATCAGATTTTCACAAACTGCGGCAGTGAAGTGGCCAGGGTCACCTTTATACTAAAGCCAGTCATCAATAAATCAATAAAATTAAGAGGGATATCATCGATTATAACACGAAGTTTAAAAAAATTAACATAGACAAATTTATATCTTTGCAATGTAAATATATTTACAATCGTATTGTAAATATAATGAGCAGATTCTTTAACAAATCATTTCCATGGACTTTGTTTTAGGTATAGTGGATTAAAAGAAGACGATTTTTCAAATGTCACAAGACTGGAAGATGTCCATTCAGAATGATTGAGATATGTTGCAGATATGTTGCAGATATGTTGCGAAGCAAAGTTGTCGGAAACAGCTGCGTTTTTGTATATCAACTGCGTTTTGCATCATCTCGGCGTAAACACTTCATAAATAAGTGTGTGGAAAAGTTGGAAAGTACAAGTCACGATGGAACAATCCGTTGAGATCAAATGGTTCTGTCAGAAGCGGTGCTGCTGACTACCAGCTTGACCTCACCGCTGTACCACCGCCGGCTGTGCTAGACACAGAAGCGCCGAGCGTTTGGTAAGTGGGTCACGAGACTTCATGGGATTTCAAGAACTGGAGATCACCATCACAGCAAGGTTTGGCAGAAGGTAATATTGACATTTGATGTTTTGTAATTCTAGATTACAGGACCTCTTGATATATGAAGTACAGCAATACTGAACTATTGGATGTAAAATAACTTGCCCAGAAAGAACAAAGAAATGAATGAACGAACATTGGGGATGCTCTGTGGAACTTGTTTTATAATTGGCATCACAGTCATAGTTTGATTCCTACACATTATACTACATATCATACATTTAGTTTGTGTTTGTTTTAACTGGTGGGTCCTGGGGTCATAATTCACACTTAAGGCCAAGTACGTAAATGCTTATTTACTTAAAATTGCCACACCACCCTTACCTCTACATATAAACACTCCAATACAAGAGCTTTACTATTCTCTGCAGAATGTTTTCTTTCAGCCGACGGAAGACAGGACAATCTCTGATTTACGCGACCGCATTCCAGATCCAGGTTTGGTAAGTGGGTCATGAGACTTCATGGAGATCAACAATAAGTGACAGGTGCTTGCTGACATATGATAAGGATAAGACCAAAACACCTTATGCCTCCACATTCTGTAACAACTGACTTCCTTTATGGGAGACCAGTATTTGTGTAAAAATTCATAACATGATGTTTTGTTCAGGTTATTTTTGGTTTGAAAGGGTGGGGGTAGGCGGGGGATTGCATGTCTTATTATAGATTTATTTATTAATACAGAAAAGAACACCAAAACACCATGTCAAAACATACCAGTTGACACAGGCATAGATCTAGGAACAACCCCCCACCCCCATTACTAGATCTAGTAGATCTAGTACACTACTTAGCACTAGATCTAGTACTGTTACTATCATAATGTTCTCATACTTAGTTATTTCTGAACACACAAATTGATAAGCAATCATTGAGTCCTCAAAGTCCTACAAGAGCCCACAGCACTAAAGGGGGTATTTAGAGTGGGGTCCTATAGGAGCCCACGGCATCCAAAGGGTTAAAAGATAATGTGCAAAAAATTCACGAGCGATCACCTAAGCATCTTAATTCATTTGGGGCTTATTCAAATAGCAAGTCATGAAAAATTGAAATAGTGCTGCAGTTAAAGAATATTTTCATGATTTTTTACAGGTATGTTTGCACAAAATGTATTGGTAAGCTATCTTCAGTGGAAAAGAATGAATCGTCCATTTTAGCCTCACTGCCAGATTATGTAAAGGAAAAGAAAAGAATTTCACATGGAAGGAGTGGATTTACACCCAGAAAAAAAAATTGGATGTTAAGTCGACCCCACACAAAGTTAGGTCAACACCCCAAAAAGTCGGGTCAGGATCTGTCAAGGTGAGAAAAAAGATGATGTGAAAGACATCATCATATACATGTATTTGATAGGTTTGCAAACTAAGACCGTGAGATGGTAAAATGGCATTATTTGTTGTTTATTGTTTAGCTATTTGACAAATCAGAACTACACTTTCGAATTGAACCATCTGATATAAATGACAAACACATTATATTGTTTTACCATAATGAGCTTATAAGAAATGAAAAGTAAACCTGGTTACATTTTCCTTATGATTACATATTTGTAGGTACCAACTATCGCTAAGGAAGTTCATGAGTCACTTCTTAATTACGACTACCAAGCTGCGGTAAAAAGATTATGGTATTCAACTGGAGGAAAAAAGGCCATTCTGGATTTTGTGCGTAAACAGGTACATATTTAAGCTATATAGTACACAAGGAAATTTTAAATGCTCGTTTACAACATGTACCAGTGTTTGAAACTCGCAGGAAAAAGTTTGGGGCCAGCAGGGCCCTTAACTTTAAATAGTTTGGGGCCCTGATCATAAGTTGAGGGCCCTGTTGTGATGATGTGTGTTTGAAATGTTAGCATTAAAAAGTGGTAAAGTATGGAATTCATTCGGGATAACCAATATTTACTAACAATAGTAAGGGACAGCAGGGCCCTCAAGTCCTAAAAGTTAAGGGCCCTGGTCAAAAGTTGGGGGCTCAGGGCCTTCTGGCCCCCTACTATTTCAAACACTGCATTTACAAGGGGTGATCATGCCGATAATTGATATATAAGGTGTAACAGGTTCAGTGATTCAGATTTAGTTTGCCCCATACAATTCAAAACCATGATCACACGTTTGATCAATCTATTCAGCGTTGGCGCAACGGGCAATTTTACAAAATCATTGCTGACAACTACCGATGCATATGATTTTTCGCAACCACGCAGTCTGCTAAAATGGCCATTGCTTATCAGAAAGCACACTTGTTCAGCAACTAACCAGAATCTACACTAATTCAACAGTGTGTAATTTGTTAATTCCTATCTTCAGATAAGAGAGGAAGTGAAGGACTATCGAGCTGGTGAGTTTAGCGCATCATTTAACATATCAAGTTGAGATGTTAAAGGAACTACCTACCCTCTTCAATGCGATCCTTGGAGCAGTGACAACAAGGGGGTCACAGCCGAGAGTGACAAGGTAAATTTCTTTCACGGTTCATGTTTTTCTTTAAAGGCAATATGAATATAGCAATCACAAAGGCAAATCAATTTTCCACAGGTCAGGCGAGTGAAATCTAATGTGATTAATTATCATGTGTGCGCTTTTACATGCATTTTAATAGGATAGATAAATTTATAAGGACACCCTATAAAGATAAAGATGCAGCGCATCAATTAAATCTTCTGCGCTGGTTTATGTTGGAGAGCATGAGGATTTCATACTTTGCTGATTACAAAAATGGCAAATAATCACTTTTTTGTGAAATCTGGGGTTTGTTGTGTAGCAGGATAGTCACATTGGTGTGCAGCCAGACTAGCCCTATATATCATGCCTGCAGCAGAGTAGTGATGATATCAAAATATGTACAAATGATCATCATACAAACACTGGCAGCAAAACAAGTGCATACATTTAAATGTGCAAAACCTAACCCTATATCATGTCGTTTTAACCTGGGGGTTGATTGCTAGCATAACGCAATCCACATCCAACAATCCGAACACATTCACTAAATTCAAACCAAACCTTAATTTTACTTACGTTCATGTTCCTTCTTCCCAATACCATTTCTTTTTTTATTAAAAGTAAAATAATGTAAATACAATATTCCTGCTTTACAAAATAACTTAAAATTATCTACTTTCAGCATAATCCTAAAATATAAATTCACCTACACTCAAACACCTAGCTGTTTCATCACAGACTGTAAATCAAGCTAGTTACAATAAATATAATGGCACGCACAATGAAGTCTACATACATAAAAAACTTCTATGAATGTATCACAATTTGCAAAATAAATTTTTCTTTATCACATCATATAAGAAAACAATCTCAAGTATTTATAATTCAATCACAGAGTATAAAATAGGAATGATTAAATTAACTTACAAAATTATCACATTATCACACCATATAAGAAAATCTCTGACCCCAATTATTTCGGCATTGTCTTTGTATAGGATTGTCCTAGGGTTTGTAGTCAGAGCTGCATTGACTATGTACAACCACTACAATAGTAACCCATCGCACCTCCAGCTTTCCAAACTCCATGAAAAATTAAGAATTCGTTTGAAGGGCAGCATGCACCAACCCCGTGAAAATAAGTGTACCTCATTTTGGAGTTTGACGCATCAGTTGATACAATAGACAAAGAATAAATCGTGGTGTTGCACGTTGCAGCACGAAATAGAGAATCCACAACAACCACCGATATTACACATCTCTCAGAAGCAGGGGCAAAAAATTAAAATAAAGAGGGTGAAAACTTACCCCCACTTATAGGCGCAGTCACTCACGCAATGCACGGTATCATTGGTATTTGTTTGCAACACAGGTCATCACAATTTTCATTTATTGTTTTTGAATGTTATTTGCCTCCAGCCTTTGTACATGCAGCATGTCAGAGACTCAATTAGCTATGATACAAGTACAGAATTATGGAAACGAATGAAATAATGTAAGTTCACACGAATACAATCGAAAGCACATGGGCTCATGCAAAGCACTTCAGGTCTATCAATGGAGAGACGTACAAGGTTCATATTACATTTGTGCAAGATAATTTTACAGTTACTGGGCTGGTTACATATTTCAACACTTCTTTTGGACAAGGCAGCATCATCTAATGAGCTTCGATTCCAATCAGTACACAGATTGACATGAGCACCATGATACTGTAGAACTGGCACCAGATCCCATCCCTTCTGTTTAACTCCATAGAATGCTGTGATGCAATGATCACTTTGCATGTTGATGTTGTGTGGAGAAATCAGCTGGATGAGGATTTTGCTCAAAGCAGCTGGATGACAGTATCATTGACACCTGCACACTGAGCCCGTGTAGCAGACAACATTCACACGGGACAGCCTCACTCCTTGGTGGAGGCCATGCAAGCCGTGGATATCCTTCACGATCTTTTCACAGCCTACAAGACACCTGATAATAGCCTACAAATGGACCCAGTCCATGCCAAACGAGAATTCAGAGAATTAGGATACATTATCATGGCCAGATTGCTGGTGAATAGCACAGGGTAAGTGATTACCCCGATCGATACGTTGGAGACAGTCCGGCCGATGGGGTAAAGTACCTTGCTGACCTTATCACCTGTAGGCCTCAACACAGCTACCAGATGTCGAAGCAACCACCAACCCAACTTGGCTGGCACAGTAGTCATTCATTTACAAACGCATTTCATAACACTGGCGTTCATTTGCATGCATTTTATGCAATGATATTGCGAGAACGAGAACCATCCTTACTGACACTAGGTAAGTAGTAATCTCTTTCACAGTGTATCGTGCATTTTCCACCATCAGCAAACAAGCATTAAAGATATTGTGAAGGAGATTAGTTTGGTTACTAAGTACGCTTCTGTCGTCTGCTTTCACCAAAACAATACAAAAATGAGTTTGTTGAAATTTGGTTTTTCGACTTCCAAAGTTAATGTAGCTCAGACTGCCAGGCCTAAAGTGGTTGCACACTGCTAAGTGGTAATTACTCATTGTTATGTTAATTTTATCACGATTATACAGTCGCAGCAAGACTGCTAAAAGGCGGTTCCTATATCTAACCCTGTCCTAGATACACATTTTTTAGATACACGTGACAATTTCTTTTTCTCCCGTTTCCCTTGTTAAAACATTGATTGGATTTACGATGGGGATTTGATGAGAAATGTCCAGATTTGTGGCAAAACCCACAGTACCGGTCCGTACAGCAGCTCCCATTTGGTATACAAAAAATCCGTACTGCTGCAGCACGGCAGATTTCCATTCGGTGGGGTAGCGAATGACATGGGCGCCATACGGCAGTCATTCGCTTGAAAGAGTTTTCTGTTGGGCAAAATCCATACTGGCGCTTATAAGTATTAGACGGGTATCAATTATCAAATAGGTATTAAACAGAGCCGTAAATGTGGATGCAGGGCAACTAATATGATAATATACTGAGTTTTCAAGCGCCGCTTGGCAGATTTACTAAAAATACCATCCCATAATAATTCATACACAAATTCACACATACATTATCATTGTAGGCACGGGCCCGTCTGAGGCATTACAACAGACAGTCATCTTCCCTCAGTGTGGTGTTGACGAGCACAGGGGATCGGGTAAGACCAGGCAGCTGTCTGGAATTTACCAAGCTAGACAATTACACTATTTATAATTCTAGTAGAAAATTTACGGTAGTAGATTTTGCTATTAAACATGACATTCCCCAATTTCGGAGTATTGGAATGTAGGGACTGGTGATGGATGGAAAGCTGGTGGTGGAGGGCTGCTTGATTCATCTTGGCAAAGAAATCACCACCACTTGGGCTACTCGTGAGCCCCATCCTAGTGAAAGCGAATGGAAGAAGTAGAAAAATATGTTACTTGCCCAATACATGAGAAGAATGAATTGCACTACATTATGGCTCATGTTGGTGCATGGTCAGCCCTGCGCCAGGGGAATGAGGATGGGAGTGAACACTCGCTGGCCGGGAGGAAAAATGGTGGTGCTACATAAGAGAGCCACTTTGATAACTCATGACGCCTAAAGGGTAGGGCTGGAAAAGGTCCAGGAGAACTTTTGTGGTGAATTTTTAGCCTCACCTCACTGAGTATATTGTGTTTGCTGTGACTAAGTACATTGGGTTTTTTGACATGAGTACATGAAATACATTTGTCTTTGGTTGTAGCTTTGTATTCACTCGTCCGGCGTTTAGTCAACCTTTCCTTACGAGCTGGTGCAGCAGTAGGAATCAAATGCGCACACACAGATTTGACTTGAGTGCATTGTGTTTTCAGCTGCTGACACAGCTTGTGGACGGAGAGGCAAGAGTCGCCATGGGAAGAACCGCACCCCTCAGCAGCAGCAGGCTCCAAAGAATCACCCTCCGCCAGCAGCTACGCCCCAAGTTAACCGCCTGCAGCCACCGACCCCACAGAAATGCCCCATAGTCTAGGTGTTTACCGACGCCTCAGGGGGCCAAAAGGTGGCAGAGGTGGTTTAAGGGGAGGTCACCGGAAAAGATAATACTGTGGTGGACAGCCCGTCTCGAGACCAGAAAGGGATATTTTGGAGGGCCGCACCCCAAGCAAACAAGCATGAGAAAACCATACGTAATGATTTTGTCTGCGAATCACTGCTGGAAGATTTCTCAATTGATGTCGACTTCATTTGCACATCACTGTGGTTTGCCATTGTGTCCCAGCTTAAACGTTTACTAAAACTAAACACAAAACTGACTGGTTAGAGAAGTTTCAATTAAATATTTCTCCTGCAGTTATGATTATCCACTGTTTTTGTTTTCTTTTTTTCTATTACTACCGGTGGTTATATAAAAACAAAATTATATGTAACATAATACTAAATTTCAAATATAATAATTCAGAGAAAACTTGGGAACATTCATGTATACACAGCTACTAGCATTGAAGAAGCAACACGCGTGTTGTGCTTTTTGTTTTCAAGTTTGTGATTTTGCGTATCAGAGCTGTGTCCATATGGACAATAAGAAGCTCTCCAAAAGCTGCTACAAGAAAACTGTGCCCAGCCCGACAAGCAAAGTGGGGAGCAGGGAATATTTTCATTAGATTGTGAAATAAATGGTAAGACCATTACGTGATAGGTGGTCTGTATACAGAGGTTCAGTTAAATACCTTACGAACGTGTGGAAACGGGAAAAGTGGTCTTATCATAGAGGTGGTCTCAAAATAGAGGTGGTCTTATTTGGAGGTTCTACTGTACAAAATATAGGGTCATTCCTATCTTTAGGAAAGAGTCAGTGCCTCCAAAGGTCACGTGTCTCTTCTGACCTCCTTAATCGGCAACACGAGCCTCTGATTGTTAGGAAGTTAGGTTGTTAGGAAGTTATTTTGAAAAGGATACTTTTGTATTGAAAAGCTTTAATATATATGTTTGATTTTGGAATAAATAGCAGAAAAGATATAAAAATAGAAATGAGCCTCTGATTGGTCAGCTGGATAGGAATATTGGGTCAAAGCGCTCCAATAGGGGGAGGGTGCATTTTGGTCAATTTGGGCTCATTCACACCGTGACATTCACATAGACAACACGTATCTCTCAGTTTTTGGTAAGTATAATATACGTTTAAAAGTTATTTTAAGGTTTAATTCTTGCAGTACAACGTTACCACGATGAACTAGATGCAACTGCACTTAAGCAGGGGATTCAAATTCTTGTCATGAAAGGCCACATATATGAATTCAATGGAGAACTAATTTGTAATGGTTTAACAGTTTCATTATTTTACCAGCTCATAAAAAGAACTGGCAAAATAAATGAATGAATTCAAAGTTCTAAAATTGGAGTTCTAACATCACTAGGGTATGGCAGATTACATACACCTATTGTCAATTAAATTTAACATGTATGGTAAAAACTTAGTTTGTAATATTAACCGGCCCTTCGTGTATCTGGATACTCAACCATTATAGTTGAACCTTCTAAAAGTGACCACCTCTCTACTTTAAGCCATATTCCGGGCGGTATTATTTCAGAGGTTGTACAGCTTATTTCCTAAGTTCCAGTTAATTACATTTGCTTTTCTGTTTTGCTCAACTATTTATTGCCAAAATACTGCAAACATTCACTATCAAAATCAGTTTTTGTTATTGGATTTGATAATAGTTATTGCATACGACCTCTTTCACGTCGTTTACATTCATGTCTTCTTTCAGTGACTGGATTAAAAGAAACACAAGTCGATCAGTGGTTTCAGAACAAACGGAGGCGACACAAAGAATTTAGAAAACAAGCTCGTCAAGTAAGCATGGTTATTCATTGAACATATGTAAATTGCATGTTTCATAGCAAAAAGGTCATATTGACAAAATTTTAATAGCACATGTAATATTTTCATTTTTTGCAGGGATCAACGGAAACGCAGCATGCATCAGAGACAACAAAGACAAAGACCTCTACTTGGAAGAGGTATGGTGAAAAATATAAAAGGTTAAAATACATTAAATAATCATAAGTAAGTAATAAGTAATAATCATAAGTAAGTAATAAGTACTAAGTAAGTAATCATAAATAATCATACATAAGTAATCACGGCAAAAAATGGCCTTACATACATGTATGGCTCATTGAAACTTAGACACAAGAATAAAAGAACACCGATATAATTATCATTATTTTGATGACTGAAGCAATCTTTTGCCAATTCTTATTTCAGGCCTCACCACCAGAGGCACATGGAAGACAGGACATCATGCCAGAGCTCACACATCGGCTGCATATTTTAGCAGATGCATGTAAAAGCAAAGAAAGACTATGAAAATCAGTATCAGAAAAACTCTGCATGAATACTGCATCTTTTAGCAGATTTATGTGAAAACAAAATAAACTGCAATATCAATACAGTAGACAAATACAATGCAGGCATTGTAACAAGGATGAATTCTTATGCATTTATATGGGCATATTGCAATGTTTGCAATGTTTTCAACTCACAGGAGTGTTGTCACGTGACATTTGTCGCAGGGGTTGATGTGAGAATACTTATATTTACACATTTTACACATTTACACATTTACATTTTCCTTTTCTAAAATTGAATAAGATCGTGGGGCAGCTGAAAAAAGAAAATGCTGACATTCTAAAAGAGGCCGACCAGAAGATCGAATTGGCCAACAGTAGAAAAAATATACTTGGCGAAGAAACACATCTGATAAAGCAGAATTAACAGCTGCGGCTTCGGGAAGCGAACTTGAGGACAGAACTGGAGATGGAGCGTCGTCGTAAGACACAGTTCAGGTAAGGCTACCACATTTTACAATGGCGGATAGAATTTAAAACCAGCAAGGTATCAACCCAGCTCATATCAATGGCTGTAATTGTTATAATGTTCGGTCCGTTTATGAAACCACAGTAGTTTTATGACTGACATGTCTGTGTTGATATTTGCCGCACGGGTGCATATATGGCGAATAAATCAGATGATATTCATCCTGAGAGTTGTTTATTCTAATAATACAGCGTGTATGATAACACAAAAGCGGTGTGTACAGTATTTACTACTGTGCTGAGAATGATATAATCCCAAGCTGCGAGATGTTTATGAAAATTACTTGTTCCATATGGGTAAACACCCTCGACACCGTCAACGGAGACTTAAAGGTCGACATAACAAACCCACCCCAGGAATATCTACTGACTGGCCCTTAACATTCTCCCTTACTATGATTTAATGTTAGTGCTTGAAAGAAATCAGTGACTATTTAATTGCTTTTAATTTTCATAGAGCACCCAACAGAGAGTACTTTGATCAGGAAAAATGCTTTTTCTATTACAAAGCTAAAAAGGAACAGAACATTGCTGTACAAAATATGAAACAATATCTAACGAATTACGAAATTAGAAACACTACAGTGCTTAGGAGAGACCCATCGTAGTGGAAAATTTTCTGTAGCTGTGAAAAAATGATAGAGGGGAGGGGAAGGCCTACGAATTCCCCCGCATTAATGGACATTTGAACCAGCATGCATGTAAACTTTCTGGAGTGCGAGGCCTCCACAGCATATCACTTAAGCTGCGAAAACTTTATTGCAAGTTAAGAAAACAAGCATCGAAGCTATATGGTTGGGAGGCCACCACAGTTTATCATGTGGGGTGTGCCCAGCAAAGGACTCTAGAAAAGAATTATTTATAAATTAAAATTATTATATTTACTTATTTATTTGGTTAAATCATTATTGGGTGTTACAGAAGATAATGTTATCAATATATATATGTGTGCATGTATAAAGTGTGGCTCTCATGACTTTAGAATTTACACCAGGTCATTGGCCCACTTATTGATCAGCATTTGATCAGTTCTCGTATACTTGCATCGGCAGCACATTCAGCGCACAATGCTCATCACTCACGCAATCACTCACTCACTCTTTCAACCATATGACCTGTACCTATTTAACGTGTAGGTACCACGGAGCAGTGTGCAACCCGCTAGGGGTAGGTTTGCTCAATACCTACCACCAGACCCTACTGGGAATCGAACCCCGACCTTCTGGTCACGAATCCAACTCCCTAACCATTCCGCCCACGGAATAAACCAATAAAGAAAATATATCATTAATGTAAAAAAAAATGTTTGTGGTGTGGGAAAACAATGATGATTAGTATTATTGGACTTTGCCAAATGGCTTATGGTCTACATTATACTATGTTGAGATTTCCCCACACAAATGGAAATTGATTCTTTGCCAGATGAAATAAAAGAATCCAAACCAGCTGCAGAGAGCTCTCAGGCTGAGGATTTCCTAACACTCTGACTCCGTTCTTCAGTCACAAAGATTGCACTATCACCAGGTTTTCCCCACTTTAATGACTCTGGATAGGCACAATTCTGGAAGTCTATTATGTTAATATTGGCAGTAGATTTTTATTTGAAATGAAACAGTGAAGTTTATTTCAAATCACCACTGAGAGAACATTTAGTATGTAACTAAAAGATATTTACATGTATAGTGTATATTTTGTACAGCTGCAATGAAGTGGCCAGGGTCAACTTTATACTAAAGCCCGTCATCAATAAATCAATATAACTAAGAGGGATATCATCGATTATAACATGAAGTTTAAAAAAAAATTAGCAGACAAATATATATTGTTGCAATGTAAATATATTTACAATCGTATTGTAAATATAATGAGCAGATTCTTTAACAAATCATTTCCATGGACTTTGTTTTAGGTATAGTGGATTAAAAGAAGACGATTTTTCAAATGTCACAACAAGATGGAAGATGTCCATTCAGAGTGTTTGAGATATGTCGCAGATATGTTGCGAAGCAAAGAAGTTGTCGGAAACGGCTGTGTTTTTGTATATCAACTGCGTTTTGCATCATCTCGGCGTAAACACTTCATAAGTTGGTAAGTACAAGTCACGATGGAACAATCCATTGGAGATCAAATGGTTCTGTCAGAAGTGGTGCTGCCCACTACCAGCTGGACCTCACCGCCGTACCACCGCCGGCTGTGCTAGACACAGAAGCGGAGATTGCCACGACAACCCCTGCTGACAAGCGCCCACAACATGCTTGAGCTTGTAATTCTAGACAAGCTGGAGGTTGCGCTATGGAGGTTCCTTTGGCGTCTCCACAAGGCTGGACAGTTTTCTCGGCTGTCTGATATTGGACCTCAAGGAACTTTACCATTCTCTGTGAATGTTTTTTTTCAGCCCGGACGGAAGATAGGACACTATCCTCTAGTGATTTACTGCGACCACATTCGAGGGGATAGCAGTTCTACCTTCTGTCCCAAGCGGGAAGCCACCCACCCTAGACACCCAGAACTTCATCTTTGTTTTGTTACCGGCCCAAGACAGACTGAAGCTGTACATCGACCCTCCCAGGACCATCCCAATAACAGTGACAGAAAAGCATCGCCCCAGACATGGAACACGTATGGAGTTTAGAAAATACAATTCAGACACATACACACAACACCAATTCATAACTATTAGTTTTGCTGTCAGTGTGGCAGAGTTTCATTTCACAGGATAGGAAGAGAAAATCTAGTGCTTGACGAGAAGATCTGTAGTGGAGGAAAGAACTATAATTCCAGCTAATTATAAACACAAAAAGGATCATCTGGACATTAATAATTGGTAAATTGCACAATAAAAATATTACCATTTAATGATACAATACTCATATTTTGGCAACTTCTTCTTGAAGTCATGTGGGCGTTTATTGACAGCTGTAACAAATTTCCTTATTAGGTACTTGATAAATGTGAGCTTAAACATCACAGCTAGTTCTGAAATTTACAAACTAGATTTCTTTTTCAGACTTAATTTACTTACAAGGCAACATAATGTAACTACCACATTGTGTACTTATCAAAAGCAAATTAAAATTACACATTAAGTTTCAAAAAAGAACCGCCAGTCTACCCAAACATAGTTTATTTTTCATTTTAGTGAGTTTATTTTGTTTAGGCGTCTTTGATTTACTGTTGAATTTACTGTTCATCTTTTTTAATTTTGGAGCTGCTTGTGTGATTTCTTTTTAGTTTCTGGCATAATTTGGTGTAGTAGTAAATAAAACCACCTCTTCACTAGAGTAATCATACAATATTGACTTTCCTTAGTCCAAAGTATCTGAAAATTCATATTGATCTCCCGGTTGTCCTTTGATGGACACTACATTGGGATATTCATAAACTATACCCAATTCAGCTAGCTTCGAAAGCTTCTTCCCTTTGTAGGCCCCCAATTAGGTTTTTTCACATGAGCACATTGTGTTTTCAGCTGCTGACACGGTTCACCCAGGGAAACGTGCCCAGCCACAGAGCAATAAACGAGGGGATTGTCGGGGAAAATCTGTCTCCCACCAGCCACCGAGCACTGAAAGAGGCGAGGGTCGTTGTGAACAGGAATCTGGAAACTGATAATGACAGAAAACAGGCACCAAAACAGAGTACCGCCCAAGTGAAACCTCTGCAGCCACCGATCCCCCGGGGACACCTAAGAGTAGAGGTCTTCACGGACGCATCCAGGAACCAAGGCTATGGGGCCATCGGGGAAAGGTGGTTTGCAGGGAAGTGGAGTGCGCAAGTGGCAATGGGTGGAAGTATGGCAGTGATTTCTCTGAATAGATGTACAAGGCCGGTGAAATTGTTCCAGTTGCTGCAAAGTGGTATTGGGGACGGGGAGGCTTGGGGTGGCAACCACACATCAGTAACCCCTCGCACCTCAAGCTTCACAAACTCCATAAAAAATTAAGAATTTGTTTGAAGGGCAGCACACACCCACTCCGTGAAGGAGTGAGTGTGTAACAGACTAATGTGCTTTTATGAACAACTGTATAGATATTGGTGAGAGTGAGAGTACCAGGTAGAATAGTGTGCTTTTTAATATGCATGTGTAAAAATATGAGGTCATTTCTCGAATTTTACATTTTTCAAATATGTGTATGTGAGAAGAATACAAATTACATGGACTCTAGATTTTAGTCACTTTAAACTTTTTGCGCTACAAATTATGAACCCAATTTATTTCGGCATTGTCTTTCTATCGGATTGTCCTAGGGTTTGTACGCATTGTAACCTCTGTCAAAAAGGCGCACTACTCCATTTGTGCTCGAACATAGCCATGGGAGTCACAAAGTAGGTAAGAAATTGTGCACCACCTCTGTATCTCTATGGCTTTATCAGCATATGGGCAGATAGAACCACCAACGTTCGCCATCAGAAAGGGATCGTATGTCAGTTTTCCTGTTGTGGCCGCCAGTGAAATTTTACTGGCTGTGAAATGTTAGTGCTCCGTAAAAATCTTTATTTCATCACTAGAACACTTTAAACTTAAAATTATATTGTTAATACACGAAGTAATTGTAAATGAATAACACTATATAAAAATTTTCAATATTCACTCTTGGTGCAGATGCATTGTAAGTCGACTGTTATCGTGTGATGGCCACGAATTTGACTGTTCTTTCTAATACCAGTTTTGCATGTTGAGGCGCTTTCTTAAAACTCCATCTAAGATTTCCACGCCAATTTTTCCAACTGGACCTATGCACACAAGGCTCAAATTTTCATCTTCAAGGAAAGTAATGTCCTTTAGGCAGTTTTTATGCACACAAGGCTCAAATCTTGATCTTCAGGGACAGCATTGTCATTTAGGCAGTTTTTAGGGTGTTGTAGAAAAAAAAAACAATTTAAAATTACCATCATTCCTTAGTGTAGAACACATCCGAATGCAATAGGCCCGTTTACACAGCCGTTTAAAAAGGACTAAAGTTCCAATGTAGTTTATGATGAAACCATTCAACAGTGTGTCAATCTGCAACCCACTGATATTGGCTTGGAGGATCATCATACATGAAGTGCTTACCAATTGAATACAGAGTAACTGCGTTTCCACGGCATGCTTGTAGATCTAAGATTTCCACACCCGTTTTTCCAACTGGACCTATGCACACAAGGCTCAAATCTTCATCTTCATGGACAGTAATGTCCTTTAGGCAGTTTTTAGGGTGTTGTAGGAAAAAATAAACAATTTAAAATTACCATCATTCCTTGGTGTAGAACACATCCGAATGCAATAGGTCAGTTTACACAGCCGTTTAAAATTGCATAATTTTAAAATGAATTTGGACTAGAACATACATGGCCAGATATGTACATGTAATAAATCAGTTCCACCTTAGGCAACTAAACTTATGCATTTGTGTATGCATTTCATACATTTATCACAAGTAAGATCACATTCTTCACATTTCTTTCTAGCGAAACTTGAATATTTGAATATACATGTAGGTTCACTATGAGCAAACATAGCAATCTAAAACATAAGAACACAGGGCATTCTCTGCTGAATGTTTTCTTTCAGCTGACGGAAGATATGACAATCTCTATCCTCTAGTGATTTACGCGACCGCATTCAAGGGGATAGCAGTTCTATCTTCTGTCCCAAGCGAGAAGCCACCCACCCTCGGAACCCAGATCATGCCATGTGTTTGTATTTGTTTTGTTACAGGCCCAAGACAGACTGAAGCTGTACATCGACCCTCCCAGGACCATCACAATAATAGTGACGGAAAAGCATCGCCTCACACCTGGAACACGTATGGAGTTTACAAAATATAATTCACGCACATACACACAACACCAATTCATAACAATTAGTTTTGCTGTCCAGTGTGGCAGAGTTTCATTTCACAGGATAGGAAGAGAAAATCTAGTGCTCGATGAGAAGATCTGTTGTGGAGGAAAGAACTATAATTCCAGCTTAATTATAAACACAAAAGGATCATCTGGACATTAAGTATTGGTAAATTGCGCAATACAAATATTACCAATTAATGATACAATACTCATATTTTGGCAACTTCTTGTTGAAGTCATGTGGGCGTTATTGACAGCTGTAACAAATTTCCTTATTAGGTACTTGATAAATGTGAGCTTAAACATCACAGCTAGTTCTGAAATTTACAAACTAGATTTCTTTTTCAGACTTAATTTACATACAAGGCAACTCATTGTAACTACCACGTTGTGTAATTATAGTCAAGCAAATTAAAATTACACGTTAAGTTTAAAAAGAACTGCCAGTCTATCCAAACATACTTTATTTTTCATTTTTAGTGAGTTTATTTTGTTTAGGAGTCTTTGATTTACTGTTGAATTTACTGTTTATCTTTTTTAATTTTGGAGCTGCTTGTCAGAATTTGGTGTAGTAGTAAATGAAACCACCTCTTCACTAAAGTAATCATACAATATTGACTTTCCTTAGTCCAAAGTATCTGAAAATTCAGATTGATCTCCCAGTTGTCCTTTGATGGACACTACATTGGGATATTCATAAGCTATACCCAATTCAGCTAGCTTCAAAAGCTTCTTCCCTTTGTAGGCCCCCAATTAGGTTTTTTCACATGAGCACATTGTGTTGTCAGCTGCTGACACGGTTCACCCAGGGAAACGTGCCCAGCCACTGAGCAATAAACGAGGGAGGGTCGCGGGGAAAATCTGTCTGTCCCCAGCCACAGAGCACTGAAAGAGGCAAGGGGTCGTTGTCAACAGGAATCTGGAGAAACTGATAATGACAAAAAACAGGCACCAAAACAGATTATGGTCCAAGTGAAACCTCTGCAGCCACAGACCCCCGGAGACACCTAATAGTCAAGGTCTTCACTGATGCGTCCTAGGGAACAAAGGCTATGTGGCCATCTGGGGGCAAGGTGGTTTTCCAGAAAGTGGAGTGTGCAACTGGCAATGGAGTGGAACATTCAATACAAGTCTCTATTTTTATTTTTATTTTCCTGCTGGAAATTGGAGATTCGCATTAGCTTTGGAAATTGGTATAAAGGCAGTTATGAAAAGTCATGTATACAGGTTTAACGACCAAATATATCTGCAAAAAGAAGGAGGACCCATAGGTTTAGAGTTAATGTGTGCTACACACACAATGAGTGGTTTGGTAAGTGGGTCACGAGACTCCATGGGAATTCAAGAACTGGAGATCACCATCACAGCAAGGTTTGGCAGAAGGTAATATTGACATTTGATGTGTGTAATTCTAGATTACAGGAACTCTTGATATATGAAGTACAGCAATACTGAACTATTGGATGTAAAATAACTTGCCCAGAAAGAACAAAGAAATGAATGAACGAACATTGGGGATGCTCTGTGGAACTTGTTTTATAATCGGCATCACAGTCATAGTTTGATTCCTACACATTTTACTACATATCATACATTTAGTTTGTGTTTGTTTTAACTGGTGGGTCCTGGGGTCATAATTCACACTTAAGGCCAAGTACGTAAATGCTTATTTACTTAAAATTGCCACACCACCCTTACCTCTACATATAAACACTCCAATACAAGAGCATTACTATTCTCTGCTGAATGTTTTCTTTCAGCCAACGGAAGACAGGACAATCTCTGATTTACGCGACCGCATTCAAGGGGATAGCAGTTCTACCTTCTGTCCCAAGAGAGAAGCCACCCACCTTCGACACCCAGATCTTCATATCATGCCGCGTGTTTGTATTTGTTTTGTTTCAGGCCCAAGACATCGACCCTCCCAGTAATAGTGACGGAAAAGCATCACACCTGGAACACGTATGGAGCTTACAAAATATTTAAGTCGCGCATACACACAACACCAATTCATAACAATTAGTTTTACTGTACAGTGCCAGAGTTTTGTTTCATAGAATAGGGAGAGAAAATCTAATGCTTGATGAGCCATAATGGTATGACCCTATTACCTGCGAAACTTGACATCGTGAAAGTCAAAGATGACATCCAACTGTAAAAGATGGAGTAAAATGCGATAGCAAGATGCGCTTTATGAAACAACAAAAAGCTACGTTGTGGTTACGTTCACCATGCATACAGGAATAGATGCACAAGGTCGGGTGAAATCTAGGGCCTGTGTTCGCCAACACATTTGGGGAACAACTAGCAATTGGAGTGGGTTTGGGGACGGGGGAGGCTTGGGGTGGTGTACAACCACTACATCAGTAACCCATCGCACCTCAAGCTTCACAAACACCCAAAAAAATTAAGAATTTGTTTGAAGGACACCAAGCACCGACCCCATGACGGAGTGAGTGTGTAACAAACTATTGTGCTTTTATGACCAACTGTATAGATATTGGTGAGAGTGAGAGTACCAGGTTAAAGAATAGTGTGCTTTTGAATATGCATGAGTAAAAATATGAGGTCACTTCTCGAATTTTACATTTTTCAAATATTTGTATGTGAGAAAAATACAAATTACATGGACTCTAGATTTTTGTCACTTTTAAACTATTTGCGCTAAAAAATTATGAACCCAATTTATTTGGCATTGTCTTTTGTATCGGATTGTCCTAGGGTTTGTACGCATTGTAACCTCTGTCAAAAAGGCACACTACTCCATTTGTGCTCGAACATAGCCATGGGAGTCACAAAGTAGGTAAGAAATTGTGCACCACCTCTGTATCTCTATGGCTTTATCAGCATATGGGCAGATAGAACCACCAACGTGAGGCAAATGTATTTATTGTAGATGGTGTGCCACTTTTTGTTTGACGCAACCACTAGACAGCATGAAATAGATCAAGGGTTGGAGCCTACACCATTTTCATTGGTTATATCAGATGATACAATGGCTAAGGTCAGTAAGTTGCTATGAATTTTCATATTCCATGCATCAATTTAATAGCAAGTAAACCAACACTAACGCTCATAAGCATGTGTAATGTTCTTTTTTAACAGCGCCAACATAAACATTCTCTTAGTTCTATATCACTATTTCTACAATTGCAGTTAACATCATCACCTACTGCATTCATCAAAAGTTTGCGTTAATGCCATGACCAATCAGTGTTCCCCAGAGGGAAAATGATCTTGGTACAAAGAAGATTTCAATCACTCTGCACTGTCAAGCCTGCTGCCACATGTGAAATGTGTAGCAAAGGTTTCAAAATTAGAAGAAGCCAAGTCAAAAGGCACCTCTTACAGTACGACACGGAAAAAAAAGCCAAGGGCCGAAAAAGAACTGGAAGGGAAGACGTTCGGCCATTTGTGGAGGCAATGGCAACAGCTAGACTAATCCAGCATTTTGCAAATGGCAAGGTAAGTTCAAATCACTGTCATTACCCTCTAAAGTCCAACACACACATACATATATAGCGGCAATCAGTTTAATATAGTAACACCACTTAGAATACAAAAAGGTTAAATGTGCTACCAATAGTTTCAAAGAGCACAAATACTTAGGTGCCATTTAGAATAAAAACATGTTAGATAATTCTGACATGAAGCAACAGACTTGATCTACATACATTATTGTCGAGGCAATATTTTGACATCTAAATTTAGAGATTGTGGTAAGAGTAAAATGTAAATTGTTAAAAGCTTTTTTCTATAAAAGTAACACCATTTGGTGAAGAATTGGCAAGGTTAAATAAAATTCATATCAAAGGGAAAAATAACTCAATCGGTGTATACATTGCAAGATACTGAACTTGTTATTGTATTTCCTAAACTTTACATTTGAAGTACTTTACGTGTCATGGTTTTACGTCACTTACGTAATATTTTGCAGGGGGATCAAAGGGATAGGGTCATAAATCATGTATGTTTTGACCTCAGGTTGTAAGTTCGCATGAACTTGATAACTGCTATTTTCAGGGTGTAAATAATAAAGACACACTATATAATGACATTAAAAATCCAACCTTACTGGTCGCCATGTGAGAGTACAGGCATTCCCGATTTGAATGGTGTATATTTTGTCAGTGTGAATATCTTAGAAATATGAGTATTTGGGCATCCTACACTAAAATCGCTTAACTATGAACTGGCCACCACAGGCTGCGTGGGCAGAAATGACTAGGAAGATGAAACATTTCCTCAGACTTGGAATTTTGGTGCAAGGTGGAGATATTGGCTGGCAATGCAGTATTCTGTACCTCATAGGAGAGCAGAAGTGGTCAGTCATCATCATCAGTAGGCCAAATATGGAGTAAGTACTGTACACGGATTAGCCCTCTTGGAGCTGCAGCAAGAATGAGAACAAAATGGAGCTGGAGGATTCCCAAGACAATTGCAGAGACTGGCATGCCAGGGAATCAACCTCATTACGTAACAGCAGTAGAGATTAAAGCAGTTGACAGCAGGTAAGAGCGGATTTGGATGGCTTGCCTCTGGTCGAAGAGCCGAGTATGGAGCCCATGTTTTTCGTTGGTGAGAAATTTGTCACCTCCTGCAGTCAGCAGTGAAGCACAGTACTCTGTAATTAATGAAAGTGTGAAAACGTTCATTAAAGAGAAAGGATTGAGTTCAAGGTAAGTGTATACTTAAAGTCATTATCCTCAATGTTGTATAAGAACTGTTAAAAAAGGGACATTAATTTTATTAACATGACATTTTTCGTCATGCTCGAAGAGAGATAGCTTCACCCTCTATATAATATATGTACCATTCTACATGCTACGCCAGGTGCAAATAGTGTCATTAAATTCAAATACCATTGATTATCTATGTAAAAGATTGTTAGCCTTTTGATATTGGAATTTAATCTATAAGTTTTACTTTCTTCACCTCACCATATGTTTCATAGTGTATGATTTTTTAATCTATTGGTCATTATATTTTGCAGATGGCAAAACAACTAAACACTGACGATTGTAAGCGAATTTACAAGGGTTGAATGAATGAATTACAGATCCACATTTGTACAATTTTCTGATGAATGAAGATATTTTCCACAGCCCCAATAGATGTACCTTTGTTCTATGCTTAATGATTTGGCTGACATGTAATATAAGGCAGTCAGAAGCAAAGTTGCAGGTGTTAAAAAATAAGGGGCTGCTCTTTTCACTGGGCACAAGCTGTATGGAAAAATCATTTAAGTGGATGGTGCCTTCATATTACAGGCGGAAGAATACATTAAAGTTCCTCCGTTTGAACCAATGTGCCTGCCCTTTCTACCACATGAGGATATTTGCACTTTTCAAGCAATGTGTCAACTGTTGACTCCAGCCCAGCAAAAAGCACTACACAACTTAGGGTGATCATGTATGTGACATGCTAAACCCAAAGGCACTTCAATCACTGGGGCCCCAAAAAATCATTTATAGGTAAGAAAGAATAATGATACTGAAAAATGGCACCATGAGGGGAATCAACTATGCAGAAACATCAGTGTGAATATCAATGAAGTGATAAAAATATTAGAGGAATGCGATGAAGTTTTGTTCAAAATTTGAAAAACAAGTAATTATCATCAATATAAATAAAGTCCAATTACCATAAGACTTGGCCCAGCCCAATATACAGGTCATCACTTCAGTTACAGAGCAGCTCCCCAATGCCAGACTTGGCTGCATCTGTAAGTTATCTTCATCACATCAGTGTTATTCGGATTGCTGTTACTCTGGACACACATGATCAAGACAGTAAATTCCAGAGACTACAGTATTGATGACAAATTAAAGACCATATATTTTTCAGAATGATACTTTGAAAGCACATTACGTGACTTTTCGGCTACAATGATGCCAACATATAATAACAAGATAAGAATTCCCACCACGATTTTATGATATAAAAAATAGGCTTTTCTCTGATAGAACCTATGAATGATACGCCATAAGATATATATATAGATTAGCTACAGCTATGCATTTTACTAGCTTCAAAACCCCATTTCTTGATCTTTAATGACAGAAATGCTTTATCCACTGAATTTTACTCTTGATTGATATGTGTATATGCATAATAATTGTATGTATTCGCATCATTATACCAATAGCATCACATACAGTTCCATTTACATTTATCCATTCACATAAGTGCCATGGTGGTAGTCCATTAATATACATATTCATAGAGACAACTGAAAAGGTCATTTTTATGCACTTAAGTTGCAAATTGTCATGCAGAACTTTTACTTTTTTCTGTTAGGAGAAAACGAGCTGCTGAGAGCTTTTTTCCTGTGGAAAATAATTCATTCAGTCTGTGATTAGATAATCACGAACGTGTTTTTATTTTTCTTGTTTATTCCATTCTTCCTGTATGGGTGTGTGAGGACATTGTAAATCAACAGGATGATGTTTTGATAACAAGTGGTTTTACAACTTACCTAAAAGTAAGCTGCTTGTGCCATGACACTACATGTGAATAAAATGTTTTCATAAATTAAAAAAATAAAATAAAAATAATAGTTTCATTGCAAGTTTACTGGATAGTATGAAATGGTAGTCCTAACCTGACTCTGAGGCATAAAGTCTAATGACCTATTCACATATAATGATATATTCCCAAGTCCAACAAATCATAAATCATTTCAAATACATGTAGATATTCTTTAAAAGGACAAATTACAATATGTTATGTTTTGAGGTTGGACGCATCAGTTGATGCAACAGACAAGGGAAAAAACACAGTGTTGCACATTGCAGCATGGGATAGAGAATCCACAACCACCACCAACAATTTTTTCACATATATAAGACTATCGACGTGGATTCTGAGAGACTATTCTCAGATGTGGAAGATGTGGATGTGAAATTATGGGATATGCAAATGGCATGGTGAGAAATACCCCATATGCATCATATTGTTACAAATAATTCATGATCATTGTTAAATTGCGTTATCCATCACAAATTCACATAGTGAATACCATAAAAACCGATTTTGTAACAATCTAAGGAAGGACAGTTCTGCCAGCACCGTGTTACGGCTCAATTCAAGAGGGTAAGTGTTCGGTTGGTGTTCAATTTCGAACGTGTGTAATAAAAGGTTGCGTTGGGTATTAAATATCTTTCAGTATAGGTATCACTTTCCATTAATTTTGCTGATAATAATGTGCTAATAATGTGATAATAATGTGCTGTTTTCAGACGTGGACTAAAATAGAGAATGAAGACATTTTTGACCAGAGAACGGTGGAGGAGCGGCTGGCAATTATTATGTGAGCTTTCCCCAACAACCGTGTCATCTCTTCTACCAAGGTAGCGGTGGTGCAGAAGGAAAATGGAGCTCTCAAAGAGGAAAACCAGGCTCTGAAAGCCCAGGTTGCAGAGCTCCTTTTGCAGCGCAGGTAACTGGCAGAACTGGAGGGGCTTCGTTCTCCAACACAGCTCCCCAACACCTCCCTACATCATCCCAGCCCAGGTAAGGCTACTACATTTTATCCTGCAATGTTTTGGAAGATGGAAGAGTGTATGTTAATCCTGGGTTGCATTATTCATGATTTTAACTCCTACTGAAGGACAGTTCTGCCAGCAATGTTCTGCCCCCGCCTCGCAGCTGCCTCCCAACCCAGCACAGCGCATCAGAGTGCAGCAGGCAGACTACATAATTCACAGCTAGAACATTTTGGTAGCTACAAATTGTATGATATGCCCATTTTTTTTTTTATATAGAAACATTTGTCGTGCCTTGGGTATTTTGCGAAATAAGATATCATATTTGATTTTAAATGACGTTAAATGATTTCATATGATACATTATATGCTAGAACATTTTGGTAACTACAAATTCAATGATATTCCCATTTTTCATCGGTGGTTTTTTCTTTATATCGTCCAAATCATTCTAATTGTTGCATTGGTTGTGACAGTTTGTTAATTGGCAAAAGCCACATGTTGATGTACAGATTGTACAACTGGAAGCTACATTTCTTCGAATGACAATGGGTTGTGAAATTGCAGGGTATGACATTAATCACACACTGTGGTGCAGCCTTTATATCGTTCATTCTAGGGCAGTAATATCATTTCCTTTCCCACTCCCATTTAGAAGGATCATCATGGTCATTTTTTCCATCTAGGCTAGTACTTTAGTAGTAGACCCTCAAAGAATGATATTTCCTGGATGATATTGTAGGTGTGGTAAATGCTCTTGTGAGACGCATTGTTTAGAAGATGTTTTTTATATAACGAACAGGATATTAATTTCAAATTAACAATCATATATAGTGTTTGCAATTCTCCTAATTTTTGTATTAAAGTTACAAAAAAGTAAAAATTAGAACCTAGTATCATTTACAATTAATCTAATTTTTGTATTAAAGTTTTAAATTAAAATCCAAATTAAAGTTTTGAATTAGTTAAAAAGAAATAAAAAAAATAAAAAAATTAATTCACCACCTACAGAGAGAACTGTCATCCCCGGCCTACACAATAACTCTGAAGACGTGCGGACGCCGCACTGAGAGCATCTCTTTTTTAAATGTTGCCGAATCTATTTTGTTTACTTTATTATTTCAAATGTTCTTAAAAATGTTTAATTTTTATTAGATTTTAGATGGATGTATTTGAAACGAAAAGTCAGTCTTACTTTGTAAAGGGACTTTGGAAGATCGTGGAATCAGTATAAACCGTTACACCAATCTCCCATGACGGCGAATCACACTTCAACTCCTCGCCTATATGCCTGTTTATGCCGCGTCTATTCCGTTATTATTATGATTTGCGCAATTCACACTGTCTGACACCTGACGCTATATTTAGCTTCACCAACTGTGCCAGCCTTAATCCGACAGGCTTTCTACTGACTTCGCTTTTGTTGGGCACTTTGTCAATCTATCAGGATGCATGGTGTCCGAGCCACTTTCTTGACATATTATACAATAAATTTCAACACCTACATGTATAAGTTATACAACTGTTATCGTTGTGAGATATTTGGCAAAGTTTATTAAAGAATTACCTGGCGCATATTATGTGTATGGATACAGATATATTTTCATAGCGGTAAAGCTGTCTAGTCGCAATGAACAAGAGGCAACTGCAGATCCTGCAGATCCACTACCTCTACCAAGTCTACAAAAGCTAAAAGAGGAGCCTGTTGAAAATGATCTATCTACGCACAATGAGAAAACAGTTATAAAAACTGAAACTAAAAAAAATAAAATCAGCTGACACAGAAGATTGGCTCGATGATGTAGTGTGCACTGGGCAAAGTGATGCAATCCCAGAGTCAGCTGCTGCATATGAAGTTCAGAGGTACATAGCATTAAAGATAGCAGAGGTGGATAGAGGTCTTAGTACCCAGGATAAGCAAAGCAGCGAAAAAATATTTAGCAATTCCTGGATCCTCAGTTTCATGTGAGAGGGTCTTCAGTTTGTGTGGTCAAATTGTGAGTAAAAAGAGATGTATTGGTAATTTAAATTTTCTTGATCACCACCAAAAATAACCTTTTGCTTCTAGACATGATGCAGTGGACTTGTAGTGGACTTGTGATTAGTGCATATTATTAAAGTTTCAAAAAGTGTCAAAGACAGCTGGACTTGTAGTTGAACACTTGATCTTTTGAAACAGTTGGACTTGTGATTAGTGGATATTGTAGTAGTTTAAGTTTAAAAAAGTGTCATACACTGATATTGTATAAGATATGCAGGTGGATTAGTTGAACCTTTTTTGATATTGTAGTGGACTTGTGATTGCATAATCTTGTAGTTGTATAATGTTTCAATAAAAAGAAAACTGAATATTTTATGTTTCAATAATTTTATTATAGTTTATCCATTTAAATCCATTTCGATTATTAATCGATTAATCGATCGGAAAGGTGTTCCGATTATTCTGATTAATCGATTCTTGTTTTCTAGCCGATTCCCCATCACTAGTGGTGGGAAAACTTTAATTAGTATTGACACCGCCAAATGGCTTATTGTCTACATTATACAAATGGAAATTGATTCTTCGCCAGATGATATAAAAAGAATCCAAACCAGAGAGCTCTCAGGATAAGAACGAGAAAACGCTTTTACAAGAAGGAGGGTAAATATTTACCAGCAAATGTAAGAGATCCTAGAGGAGTTCTTCATTCCGAGGATCAGATGGATTCTCATGGAACAAAGTACTTTAAAATGCTACGTAAACTTAAAATAGAGGGCTAAAAAAAAAGGGAGCTGCTTGTTTCAAAAAAATTGCAGAAAGGCACTGTTTTACCACTACAAATTTGCAAGTTGACACATAAAATAGCCCTATTAGGAATTCATATGGGGAAAACAAGTCTTACAAAGTGAAGAAAGGTATAATGATACAAGAGTATGATTTGGGTGGTCTAAAAATGCCTGACCTTGACACAATAGTAAAAGTACAGAAATGTAAATGGATTATACAATATCTGAACAATCACTCTGGACAATGGCAATATACGATAAAAAAATTAATTGGCATAGAAATCATGAGGTAAGAAATTGTACCCCACCTCTGTATCTGTACGGCTTTATCAGCATACGGGCAGATAGAACCACCAACGTGTCCGGTTAAACGAAGTTGTACTGTAAATTTACATTAAATCCGCTAAATTTTTTAACCTGATCACAGCATGAGGAACTGATTAAATTTGTTTTATCTTATTGAACTGCTGCATGCTTATTATTTCAATGTGGCATGTTTATGTTTATGTAAAGAATAAGATCAAGTGCAATCTATTGCCAGCTTATCAATTGATTCCTTCAAAATGACTAATTGCAGTTTAAAACAGATAATTTACTCTTAACCCTGGCTTCAAAAGTTTCCTAAGAAGGACCTGTCAATATATCATGGCATTAACTCCTTACTTATTTCAGGTGTAAATTATCTAACTGAAATGTAACCCCATAAAGTTCCTAATGAATTTAACAAAAGAAATGAAACGCCACATTCCTGTGCATTTATATGGGCATATTGCAATGTTTTCAACTCGCTCGTGTGTTGTCACGTGACGCTTGTTGCAGGGGTTGATGTGAGAATACTTAAATTTACCCATTTTACACAAATTTCCTTTTCTAGAATTGAATAAGATCGTGGGGCAGCTTAAAAAAAAAAAATGCTGATATTCAAAAAGAGGCCAATCAGAAGATAGAATTGGCCAACCATAGAAAAAAAAAAATATATACTTTTGGAACAAAGACAACATCTGATACAGGAGAATGAACAGCTGCGGCGGGCGACCTTGAGGACAGAACTGGAGATGGAGCGCCGTCGTAAGACACAGCTCCCCCAACACCTCCCACCAATATCCCAGCTCCGCTTAAAGCTGTCCAAGCTCGAAAGCGCTTCCATAGCATAGATATTTGTTTGCTCTGCAATTAGACCAAACAATTCATCAGTGAAGTAGAGCTGAAAAAAAATCGATAGGCAAATCATTATTCATTTTATTTTTTTAACCCAACATTCTCCTGGAAAGGAGGTAACCAGGCGGGTATGCCATCATTATTTTCATCCACATCAAACCACTCTTCATTTTCTTCATCATCATCACTGGAATTTTCATTCCCATCACTGCTTTCTTCCCTCTCAACATTTTCTTGTATCAGATCTTCTTCAAAACCAAAAAATCCCCTTCACTACCGCTGTCATCATTAAAAAGATCATTTTGAAGTTGAAAGAACACTTCGCGGGGAATCACAGCGTCTGCCATTTTTACACACAATAAAAAAATATATTTTCTTTTTTACAATAAACCCAGTTACCCTCCCTGATTGTAAACACACACAGCCATTTTGATAAAAAAAATCACCGGTAAGAAAGTTTAGATTAGTTTATGGCTGATTATAATTTATTTGGTCTTTGACACACGGTTTATTTGCTTTGGTTAAAAGAAAACAGTCTGGCTCTTATGAAAATCGGGTTCTCAGTGAGTTTTCATTCACACAGCTTGCTGCATGTCTATATTAATGCACAGTTGACATGTGAACTTGTCAAAGTACATGCGAATGAAGAAATCAGAGTTTGAACACGTTTTTGCTCCTTGTTATTGTAAGTAAAAATATATTAGTATCATATATGGATGGTTTATGTTGTGTTTTATGAGGATCTTTGATAAAACTTAGCTACGATTAAAATAACTACCGATTTTACGGCATTCAAAATTGGTCCGCTAGCTGTCAAATGAATCGGAGATCTCTAGAAATAGTCAAAATATATTACAATCGCATTGTAACTATAATGAGCAGAAGAAATCAATTCCATGGACTTTGTTTTAGGTATAGTGGATTAAAAGAATACGATTTTTTCAAATGTCAACAAGACTGGAAGACGTCCATTCAGAATGTCTGAGATATGTTGCAGATATGCTGCGAAGCAAAGAAGTTGTCGGAAACGGCTGCGTTTTTTGTATATCAACAGCGTTTTTGCATCATCTCGGCGTAAACACTTCATAAATAAGTGTGTGGAAAAGTTGGAAAGTACAAGTCACAATGGAACAATCCGTTGGAGATCAAATGGTTCTGTCCGAAGCGGTGCCTGCCGACTGCCAGCTTAACCTCACCGCCATCTGTGACAGACACAGAAGCGCCCGTTGCCACCGACAACCTGCTGACCGTGCCCACCAACATGCTTGAGCGGACAAGCTGGAGGTTGCGCTTGAGGTTGCTGACAAGCTTGGTGACGAGCTTGGTGACGAGCTTATGACTAGCTTGGTGACTTTGGTGACCTTGGTGACGAGCTTGGTGACGAGCTTGGTGACGAGCTTGGTGACGAGCTTGGTGACGAGCTTGGTGACGAGCTTGGTGACGAGCTTGCGCCCGCCACAAAGACCGGCCCGACTGACAAACCTGCCCGGGTGGCGAGACAGCACCGCTCCGGGGCGATGTGACCGATATATGGATTATATTCAACATGCAATGTTTAATTCAGCACAGGTAAGTTTTATTTAAATCGGCTTAGTCTGAAGAAAGTTATGGGGGACGCTGTTTTGTTCTCCAATCCCACAGAGAAGACCGAGTAGCTTTAATCAGGTTGTTGACTAGGAACTTGTGCCAGTGCATCTAGGTGCTGGCATCTAGGTGCACTGATGTGGCCCAAGGCATCGTCGATTATCCGAAAAAACGACCTGATTACTGTTTGTATTTGATAAATTATTTAGTTTTCCTTTATATTTGAATTATATACTGATAATACTATATACTGTCATATTTCAAACTTAAGGCCAATACTTCTTTACTTAAAACTGCCCACAACCCTTACCCCTCAACATATAAACACCAATACAAAATAGTTCCCTTAGAAAGTGTTTACCAACAATGAAAGCCTTATTTCCATTAGTCGTCATGACAAGGTAACCAAGGCAAACCAATTTTTTATCTCTCTTTTTACCAATCCTCCATCTTTCTAATTATCTTCATGACATCAAGTTGAGGGTGGACAATATAACTAAGTATAAACGTCAACAACATCATATTGGTTTATTATACAGCACTAATATATTTAAGAATTGAACAATGTTGCCCTCACAACATGCCATCGTCCAAAAAAGTGGGGGGGTCGTCCAACTTTTTCTGATTCCTTTTGTGGGGAGGGTCGCTGAACTTTTGTATCACACTACGGTATATTTTTTTTCCAAATACACAGCTACTAGCATTGAAGAAGCAACACTAGTGTTGTGCTTTTTTGTTTTCAAGTTTGTGATTTTGCGTATCAGGGCTGCGTCCATATGGACAATAAGAAGCTCTCCAAAAGCTGCTACAAAAAACTTGTGCCCAGCCCCGACAAGCAAAGTGGGGAGCAGGACATGTTTACATTAGACCAAAAAAACTGCACCCGCGCCTCTTAGAGAAACACCCCGGTAACAAATACCAGCCCAAGAGAAAGGTCATGACCTCTTAGGAGTCGAAGTCGTCTGTGAGACCAAAGGGCGCCAGGAGCTTGCATCCCAAAGATTCGTCGTCAGGGCCTTAAGCAGAAGGCGTCTTCGTCTGTGAGACCCGAGGGTACCAGGTCAAGAACGCCACCAAACATTGTCAGCATCTAGTCAGAAATCTCAGTACATCAGCACAATTACAATTACCAACTTTTTGTAATCACAAAGAGCATTCCCATTACCTCATTGCATCTTAAATGAGTAAAACAAATGAAGCAAAACGATTTTCACTTTCCTAGCAAATGCATTTATGTTTAACTAGAACATAGCTTTATGAATCAAACCCACTTCAAGCAGATGTATACACTGTGCGAAAGCGACTACCGTAACTCTAGTTAGTCAAGGATATGCATATAGCGGAGAGGATTTTTCATTTTTATATGAGGTTAAGTTCTTAATAGCATTATATTTTTTTTGTTAGAAAGACGTTATTTTGCATGTGTTATCTGCATGCTGCATAATTTCATTGCAATATGGGTAAACGAGATTGAGAATGTGAACTTTACTCTTTTTTCTGTTAGGAGAAAACGAGCTGCTGAGAGTTTTTTTCCTGTGGAAAATAATCCATTCCGTCTGTGATTAGATAATCACGAACGTGTTCTTTTATTTTCTTGCTATTCCATTCTTCCTGTATGGGTGCGTGAGGACATTGTAAATCACCAGGATGATGTTTTGATAACAAGTGCTTTTACAACTTACCTAAAGTAAGCTGCTTGTGCCATGACACTACATGTGAATAAAATGTTTTCATATTAAAAAAATAAAATAAAAAAAAAATTTCATAGCAAGTGTACTTGATAGTATGAAATGGTAGTCCTAACCTGACTGAGGCATAAAGTCTAATGACCTGATCACATATAATGATATATTCCCAAGTCCAACAAATCATAAATCATTTCAAATACATGTAGATATTCTTTAAAAGGACAAATTACAATATGTTACTATGCCACTTAGAATTTTATTTGATTTCAGCTTAAGAAAAATGACAATGAGCTTTAACTAACAACATGCTAATACCTGTTTTGTTTTATTTCAGGGACGAAAAAAGGGTAGACCCCCAGATGGGTTTTTTTACCCTAAAAGATCGAATCATCAGGACTTTGTCACTGGTGCTCACAGACCGGCTGAAGGAGGGGACGCCGGTTGCTTTCCGACAGGCCCAGGAAGGAGGGCCTTGGCAAAGCAGCGACAGTCATGTCGTTGTGGTGTTCCGGTGACGAGAACACCCACCAGGTCTTTCAGGACCTAACAGTCCGACTGGTGCTCGATCGATTGATGGTTGAGGGTGACAGCGACCTCCACCATTCACGGAAGAGGTTTGGGGGAAAAATAAAAAAGGTTGAAATACAATAAGTAATCATGGCAAAAAAATGGCTTACATACATGTATGGCTTGAAGCTTAAAACACATGAATAAAAGAACAGCCATAAAATTATCATTATTTTTTATGACCGAAGCAATCTTTTTTTTTGCCAATTGTTATTTCAGGCCTCACCAGAGGCACATGGAAGACGTGGTGAAAGTCCAGTTATTAAAACACTTTTCTACACTAAATATTGCTGACTATTTTGGAATGCATAATGGTTTTATAAACCAGTGTGTTAATGCTATTGAAATACTTGTAAAAATATTTAAAAAAAGGAAGCTGTGTAGCTTTGTCAATACAGTGGACAAACACAGCGCATGCATTGTAACCTCCATTTGTACGCAGTGAAACACCATGATGAGTGTGAATCATCATGAGGTAAGAAATTTACACCACCTCTGTATCTGCATGATAATCTGCATATGGGCAGATAGAACCACCAACGTGTGTCAAATGTATTTATTGTAGAAAATAATGAAGAGTAATAAAACCTTTTCATCTCTAATAAAACTTTTTGCTGCAAATCATCCATGTTGAAAATGTTGAGCCATCAATACCAAACAAACCCTATGATGTGATGCAAACATGTCATTCATAGATTACTTTTCATACAGCAAGTTAATGAATTACACACATTCTACTTTTGCTGAAAAAAGGTGCCTATTGGAAAGATTATTACAAGAAGATGCATACACCTATTCTTTGTGTGTTAAAATTTGTATTTCTGCAAATATTTGCAACAGGAGTAAAGATTTATTGTTGTTTCAGTTCCAGGTTGTGAACTATGACAATGCTTGTCATTTACAGCGTTATACTTTAATGATACATGATCCCGCACTATTCAGTGAAACTAAATTTTTGATGGATCGACTGCACTGGAGAAGTCAAAAAAGTAAGCGTGGATTTATTTAAACTTCATGTGACAATTTTAGTTAAAATTGTATGATTTGTCCAACTACACTTGCACAGCTTTGATCCTCATTAGGTGTCAATTTGAAGCTTTTGCATTCGTTTTAATATATTTGCAGTTATTTTTTACCCGATTTTAAAATCCTGGATACCATTGGGGTGTTTTTTTAGGGACAGGCTGGTAGTTGTGAACCATAGGGTGTGGAGGGGCGGGGGAGTGCGGGATGTTTGAATCAGGATTTCGTATTACACCTTACAATATTACAAATTATTAACAATTGCAAAAAAAAAATCTATAAAATGTAAACCTGCATTTCAAACATATCCTAATATCACATGTCTTTTTTCCAGATTTGCAATGGGCAGTAATTTCCAGTATATAAGCAACTTTATCACTGAGCACTCCAGTTGGATGAAACCATATGAGGTAGAGGATATAAAAGGTCCTTCTGAAGACCTTTTGAAAGCTGTGGCTGTGCGGCATTACCGCATTCACGCAGATTCATATAGAGGAGCGATGTGTGTGTCCGCTGATCACACTTTTAAAGTTTGTTCCAATATCGGCTTTGAAAGGGCAGACAAAAAATGGGTGACACTATGACAGATTGTTTTTTATCATGAATGAATTGGGTCAAGTAATTTATTACAGGCTAGTTAGGGGAAGAGGTTTTAAGGATATTGTTGGCAGGGAAAGGAGGAGTCCACACCATTGTATTGGACAATTGTTGCCACTGGGTTAAATCTTTGAAAACACATTTGGCAATGATATCAAAGTAAAACTCGACCTTTTCCATGCTACACAGAGAATAACCAAACAATGAATAAACACCATCCTGTTATAAGAAGGCAGTAGAAGACTTGCGACAAGTATTTAGACAGTCTGGTGATTAACTGTCTCCTTTTCAGGTTGTCACATGTGATGGGTGTGTGTATATCCCTTGCAGTGACTAAAAAGGAGATCAGAAATGTGATAAAACACATACAGAAGGGATGTCTGGGAGAAGATGGCTGTGGGATATGGCACCAATCGTTATGAACGATTCCACCACCTACTCAACAAGTAGTTGCACTGGCTGTGCCATGCATTAGTAATAGACTATTGAATCTTTCATAGCACCATTGATTTATCGCTGGAACTGGGGAAAGCGGAACAGTGGTTAACTCTAGGTCCCCGGCAACGTGTTGCAGTGACAGGGTATATAGGCTATTTGCATGGGATCTTTTACTTTTGTCTGAGTGTAATAAATAGGTACATAGTATATCAGTAGTGATGCAAACATGTTAGCAGGCCACTGCGACATGTGAACATTAAAACATCAATGATACATATCACTATACATGGAATGACAATGTTACATGATGTTAATGTTAAAAATTTACAAACACACTTGTAAGTGGGAATAAAAACAACAGACTAGTGAGGAAAACAATTGTGGTGCTTCAAACTGTAGTAGCCCCTTTAGTTTTTTGGCATGACAGTGATGAATGGGCAGTTTCATAACATGCATGATGATTTCCCAATGTTGTTGGGATGCTCGATTGTGCGATAATACGTATAAACTGGTCTGAGAGGATACAGAGATAAAATTACCGATCAGGGCAGGAAAATTCGGCAACCACTAATTTATTCATATGTGACTCCAATGGGAAATACATGGCAAAACACAAGATGTCGACTCCCATATAGCTCGCCATCCCAGGAGGTAATACAGGTCACATCACTAATAGGGCTGCACAGTGAGGCCTATACGATGCATATTAAGCGAGATACCTTGCAACAGATTTTAACAAGCACTGCGATCGCCAAAAGTTGCGGAATTTTGTCTAGTTTAGGCGCTGCCTGATTCCAGCGTGGGAAGTGCTGGGAAAATTGAGAAAAATTGTGGTTTCCACGGTAATGTCAGCGTAAATTAGACCAAAGCCCCATATCTTTGGTATGTTAGAGAGATAATAGTGATATCTCAAATAAAAGGTATTTGAATCTACTTTCAGGGTATTGCAAAAATATGCAAATTACCTAATTTGCACATGCCTAATTGCATAAACATAGCATTTTTAGGTTTTATCACAAATGCAATTTTTAAAGTTTTTCGGTGAAGTTATTATTCATGCAATCATATTGATATTATTCACCATCATTAACAATACAATCAAGCACTCTCAAAAAACATTTGGGTAGGATCAGATTTAAACTGAAGATTTGCCAGACTAATATTTCTGACCACTCCAATTCAATGTCTAATACAAAATCATGTATTAGTTGTCATTAAAAAAGCGTTTTTTTGTCAGCAAAATTGTAAGAAATTGTTTTATGATTTTATTGAATAGATATGATGCCCCTCTATCCCCAGATAAAAAGTATACCAAAATTACCCAATCCAAAATAGGTTTTTTTAGACAGTTTTCAAGATGGCCGCTGGGCATTTCAGACTTAATTTATGTACAAGACAAACTCGAATCGTTACAACACACTATGGCCAAAATACTCACTGGTGCTCGCAAAGGCACCAGCCATGAGTTACTATATAGCGAATGTAATTGTTTGTCACTTGGACAAAGAAGAAAGCAAATCAAATTAAAGTCATTTATAAAAATCATTAATAATAACACTCCTATGTATTTACAAGATCTACTTCCATACCAAATTGGAATGTTACCTGAAAACAGTAGACAACATGATAACTTCTATAATGTCTTGTCTAGAACTGAAAAATATCATTCAAGCTTCATTCCATCAGTAATAAGATTATGGAACAATACAGAAAATAATGAAAGGGGGATTAATTGTATTGAAGCTTACTTGAATTGCAAAAGCTCACAGCTGTTTCATTACGTATGACGTAAATATGGATGACTTTTTGTCAGTTTTTTAGGACCAACCGTGGGCAACAAGTGGTCCACCACAACCGTGTGAAGCCTTGGGAGGGCGCTTCCCTGGGTCCATAAAATGAATGGTTGGTTGGACGGGTCGAGATCGGGAGGAGCAACACCCGGAAAGCCACACGCCAGATGAAGCTAGGGCTCAGGTGACGAGGACGGGTAGGCAAGTCCATAGACCTGCTCACCTGGCTGATTTTTTTTTAGTTACTAACATCCCAGCACCACCTATATGTATTTTTTTTTTTTTTGTTCCAGAGTCCTACCAATATTTTCTCCTCTTTCCTTTTTTTTTTTTTTATTTATTTTCAGGGTAGAACAAGACCCACCCGGTGGGACCACCCCTGAAAAAAGCAGCGTGTAAGCTGGTGGGGACCCCCATTAGAGGTAAAAAGCTAAGTCGCCCGAGTGAGCCCTTGCCACCCACGGAGCGATGGAGAGCCAGAGTCAGAGTTGGTTGAGTCGCCAGGCATCAAGGACGAGTTGGACAGCCCGCCCAACATTGAAGATGAGCTGGCAGGTTTGATTCGGGACGTACAGGACCGGACCCGGACCCCATGGGAGGGGCGCTGGTCCCACAAGCTAAAAGAGCCCAATGAGAATTGGACTTACACAACAACGGAGGTGACAACCGAGGTTTTTGTGGTGTGCGTTGAGACTTCGACGGTTGTGACAACAACCTTTGGTCCTCGACCTAGGCAATAGTGTGGACAATGGATGGGATGGCGGATCCCTGTGCACAGGTGTGGACAAGTGTGGACAATGAGTGGGATGACGGATCCCCGGTTTGGTCAGGATTATGTGGACAGCTGAACTGTGTGTGACAGTGTGCTTTTAGTGGTAAGGTTGAGATAGTCGATATTTTTTTGTGTGTGTTTTATGTTGATACAGCTGATGTTATATGCTTAATTATTATTTAAGATGGCGCATCTCAGGGTTATAGATATATTTTATGAACACAGCTAAATATTATGTTATGGGTGATTATTAATTGTTGAAATTGATCTTATATATTTTGTTAGTCATTTTTTTTTTTTTTTTTGCCTTTTGATGGATTTTTGCTTTCGAAGTCAGTTTTCACTTCATCTTGCAACTGAGAGAAAAAACTGTGTAGATGACACTGCTTTGTTCTTCTTAGATTTATCATCCTTGATGATGTTGACAGCACCATTTGATTTGCTTTGTTCTCCAGTTATTGCATGGCTTTTTCTTTTGGCATATTTATTGCCTAACCCAGGACAGTTCTGCCAGCACTGTGTAAAAAGTCTGACTTAAGTGTTCTGTGTCAATTTCGAAGATATGTAATAAAAAGTTCATTGGGTATTAAATACCTTTCAGTATAGGTATCACTTTCAATTAATTTTGCTGATAATAGTGTGCGGTCTTCAGACGAGGACTGAACATAGAGAATGAAGACATTTTTGACCAGAGAACGGCAGAGGAGGGGCTGCCAATTATGTGAGCTTTCCCCAACAACCGTGTCATCTCTTCTACCAAGCTAGAGGTGGTGCAAAAGGAAAATGGAGCTCTGAAAGAGGCTGAAAGCCTGAAATGACGAGCTCCTTCTGCAGGGCAGGTAACTGGCAGAACTGGAGGGGCTTCGTTCTCCAACACAGCTCCCCAACACCTCCCGCCATCATCCAAGCCCAGGTAAGGCTATACTACATTTATACTGCAATGCTTTGCAAGATGGGTTGCATTATTCATGATTTTAACTCCTACTGAAGGACAGTTCTGGCAGCAATGTTCTGCCCCCGCCTCGCAGCTGCCTCCCAACCCCGCACAGCTCATCAGAGTGCAGCAGGCAGACTACATAATTCACTGCTAGAACATTTTGGTAGACTACAAATTGTATGATATTCCCATTTTTGTTTTATATAGAAACATTTGTCGATTTTTTGGGGTATTTTGTGAAATAAGATATCATATTTGATTTTAAATGACGTTAAATGACTTCATATGATACATTATATGCTAGAACATTTTGGTAAGTACAAATTGTATGATATTCCCATTTTTTGTTTTATATAACGAACAGGAACTTAATTTCAAAATTAACAATTACATCATATATTGTTTGCAATTCTCTAATTTTGTATTAAAGTTACAAAAAGGTAAGTAACATATGCAATTATTCAATGGATTATATACTTGAAAGATATATATACTTATAGGATAATGTCGGCATCGAATACAGTTGCCCCCGGAAGAATAAATTCTTTGCAGGTCGATTATTACGGCCGACAAACCAATTGTTTAGGACATCCAGGTCTACATTCAAGGAGACAAGTAACAAAGTCCAATGATGGCGTTTTTTTTGTTTTGATTTTTTCCTTGGTTCGAAAATATTGTCAATTGGGAATTTCTTAACCAATAGATAACCAGATGTTGAGACAACAAAAAATTTGTTTTCATATTCCCACTGAGTAACACACACAATCACTGTGATCTTGAAAGATGACTGTTGAATAATTTAACAACCAGACTAACAGTATGTATTTGTTTTGTTCCAGGCCCAAGACAGACTGAAGTTGTACATCGACCTCCCAGGACCATCACAATAATGGTGACGGAAAAGCATCACACCTGGAACACGTATGGAGCTTACAAAATATGTAAAGTCGCACACATACACACAGCACCAATTCATAACTATTAGTTTTACTGTCCAGTGCCACAGAGTTTTGTTTCATAGAATAGGGAGAGAAAATCTACTATTTCGACTGAATATGTGCCATTACATGACTGAATATAATGATGATATGATGACAAAAGAGCCTATAGGCCAGTCATGTCCAGGTGATGACGTGGACTGAAGGACAATGGAGAAATCTAGATAGAAAACTCTCTTTCAGATGCTCAAGACGAAAAAAGCCATTTGTAGAAATGTTCTAGGAGCTACAGAACTTATCCCTGCTCCAGAAATGAATAATGTGCCATATTTCATGCTTCAATTTACAAATAATATACTTTTCTTTTACCATCCATGACTTTGGGTGATTGGTGCTTCGTTATTGCAACGTATTTGGACAAAAGCTCACGCGGTTTGGTAACTTTGAAGGTACAGGTGCCCACTTTTCAGTAACAGATGATAGATTATGTATGTTAAACACTATACATACACTTCACTTCACTATTGATTAGGTGTTATCGAACCATAAAAAGCCTCAAAGCATTGCTCATGTCCATTGTGGTTTCTCACCAAAATTAACATATATCTCTAATTTCAGACGTGGACAGAGCCAGCGATCCTCTGGAATATCGTTGTCGCACGACAAGGAGATAAGAAGTTGGTGGCTCCATATACTTCAGAGTGCTCTGGATAAAGTCCAGCTGCATGCGTCCAGTGCCAACAAGGTTGACGAACCAAGCCAAGGTAACACTATTAATTTTAAATTCAAGCCATGGTCGCTGTAAGCAAAGCAGACACAAAATCGTTCATCCGACTATGCTCATTGCATTTTATAACCAAAATCACCATGGCAGGCCTGATAAAATGTAGGTGACAGGTTTAACAAGTAGTCTTCGAACGCCAGAATCTCCCCTTCGCCGATCAGGCCATTTCCCGATCAGGCCATTTTTTAAAAGTAGGCCAAAGTACTCAAATATCAAATCACATGAGGAGAGTGAAAGTCATACAAAATGTCAAGTTTGGTGATGATAGGTAATAAAGTCTTCTCAGGAGACAGATAAACACAAATTTGTAATAATTTGTTTTTAAAACACATTGTACTTTCATCAAAAGTAGGCAAAAAGTAAACCAAACTCTAATCAGCACAGCCACTGGCGAGTGGTACAACGGCTAGATATGAAGTTTGGTGAGCAAAGGTCAAATACTTCTCCCTGTAGGAAGAGGAAACCACACTCGTAAGAAGGGGTACTCTGTTATTAAGGAAAGCGTGAAAATGTTCATTAAAGGGAAAGGATTAACGCAAGTGTACATGCACTTTTCAAGCAATGTGGCAACTGTTAGGCCAGCCAACCAAAAGGCACTCCACAACAAAACTTATGTGATTACCGTATCCCTGTGCATTAAAGCACTGCGCTTATAACCAACATAGAATATGCAAAACAAACAAATGTCACTATGATAGGTGCTAATGGAGTCCTCTGAAGATTGATATTCTGGGGACTTCTCCATGGTTGTACTTTAATATTGCAAGTAATGATTGTTTCCTTTATGGCCGGGATGTGTCCAAGACACGAATTGACTAAAATTAATGCCAACAACATCATTTCATTGTAGGACTTTCTATGGACAAATGGGTTGAATGTACACAAGCTTGAGGAAGATCATATGCCGGCCCTAAAGAACGTGGGGATGTTTGTACCAGAAACATTTGCATGCTCCCTCCAGTGTCTTTCCTACACCTCTCGCAGTGCAGACACCATCGAGCACCACATAAAGACAGTTCCCCTGGGTGACAGGACAGTTAAGTGTAAACCCGTGTGTCGGTTTTGCGACCAAACATTTGCCGACACCACAGTTCTTAAGACTCACATCATTGAGCATCACCTGTATATACTTTTTCATTGTAAATTTTGTGGCATATCGGAGCGCCGAGAGCGGAAAAGAACCAATCACGAAAAATTGTGTCTGAGTAGTGTCATCCAAATTCCGGCAGCCCCAAGTAGCAGTGATCAAATGGACCCACTATTAACTGACCAAAGTATTGTAAATTAAGTGAGACTGGATCTTCTGATGATAACTATGGCGAAGCAGGCAGCGACTTGGATGATGTGTGGCCAGAGGAAAGCAGGAACGTTGAATCTGACTCCGGAATCAATGAGAGTGAATCTGCAGAGCCTCATGATGACTCTGAAGCAGACGCCACGCTGTCTGATCAAACACTCAGTAGAGGATGCTGCGGTTTCTGTACAATTGATTTGGAGTCTCTCTCCGTATTGTGATATTAACGAAAAAGAATTAAGAAAAAAGATCGTAACGCATCTATGTGGACGCTTAGTGGGCGGCGGCATCAAGCAGTTCCACCAATCAGAGCGCACCATGAAGTCAGCGCTTGCCCAGCGGCGCCGCCTAGTGAGACTGGATCTTCTGATGATTACTATGAAAACTGCTAAGTGGTAATTCCTCATTATATTAATTTTACCACGACATCCCCACATTATACCAGTGGACGCAGTGAAAGACGACGGGCGGAGCCTAAATTTGTGACTGCCACGTCGTGGTCACCCTCTGTACGTCGTTGGAGCACGTCGTGGCACTCGATATGATAATCCATGTTTGTAAACATTACTTGGAAACGACGGCGCAAGGACTCTGTACGCAGCCTCCCACGTAGTCAAAATGCAACGTACAGGGCCTTATGACAACGCCACAGAGCAAATCCCAAGCCGACGGTGTCACCCCAACCACGTACAGAGCCTGCCACAGGGCGAAATCACAACGTACGCAGCCGTTGTCACAACGGACGGAGCCTTTTTTTTTACATAGGAATCAATGGCGCCCGGCGACGTCCGTTGCCTAACACGCTGTCGGTTGGCGCCATACGCTGCCAAACAACAGCGCCACGCAGCGGTATCGACGGCGCCGCATTAGACTAGGCTCCGCGAGTATAAAAGGCGCGGCGCGGGAAATAACGGTCTATTGCTCTTCAAACTTCAAGCCACCAACACCAGGACCACGTTTGCCAAAGTTTCGAATTGAATACCACGTGGAAATTTCATTTAGATGTTACTAACATTTTTGTAAGTTTAATTTAAAGTTTTAAAGTTTTAAAGTTTTACGAAGATTTAAAGAAAGGAAAAGCATACCATGGCCCCCAAAAAGAAGAAGCTTGGAACCGGTGTAGTCGCGGGAGGTAAAAGGAAGAAGATTGCAAAAGCTAAAGCTAATGTTGAACCAGACACGGATTCCACAACTGACGCTCAAACTGAACCTCCTAGATCGCCAACTCCTCCAAAGGACACAGCAACAACATCAGCACCAGCCCGCGTACCATCCACGCCGACGCCCATGGAGGAGAGCTGGCCTCGTGATTGGAACCGTGACCCAGATGAGGTAGACCGCTCCCAAAAGGAAGGGCAAAGGTTAGTAATTGATACAATTTAAATTTTTTTGGTTAAAATTAGTGGCAGTTTAATTTCAAGAATCTCCTCAATGGCGACAATATAAAAGTGTTAATAATAAGATAATGAAAGTCGTGGTGGTTAAATTTGTTTTGTGCTCCTGACCACGTGGCAATGAGTATTTTGTGTTACTTTGAAAATTTTGATACAATTCAATAAGTTTTGTTGCCTATTAAGAGGGAAGCCTAGTACATTTTCATCAATTAGGAAAAATTCTCAGAGTCATGATTTTACATCACTCATTTACAAAAATAGCCCCACCACATAAACAATTTTATTTTTTCAAAAAAAATTTTTTAAAATATTTTTTAAACACAAAATGTTCAGAAATTTAGGCATATCTTTAGGTACATAAATAGAAACCGCCAGCCACGTCACTTCTGTAAATTCTGTGGTTCTATTGGCCATTGGCCAGTGTGCGTATATGACGTCATTTGGGAAAGCCCTATAGTATTAGCCCCAACAGTAATACTGTAGTGCTTCAGTAGTACAGCACAAGTTGCCACAAAGTACGGAAGGTGACATTTTGTCTATAGCTTGTAAGTTTTTATTGTTTTAGTACCAGTAGGTAGAAAGTTCAATGCCAAACAACAGCTGGTAGAGAAAGTTTTCTATAAAGGTTGTATCAGTAGTTGTACTAGTAAATCTAGCCAAAATCTAGACACATGGACATGGATGAGCCCTTGACAGCCCGTGATGACCGGTTAGGTCGAGGGAGACAGAGGGTCATGCTTGTGTCTATATCCGCTAAACTTATCTGCACATGGAACTAGACCTATACCCCGGGGGGAGGTACTGGTACTCGCATTCAAAGTTGTTTGATAGATATGCTCCTCACAGAGTTCAATTTTTCACATTGAAAGAGGGCTTCAGACCCATATTTATCGGGGTACACCCTCAAAGAGGGTTCCTGACTATTAAATTTACACCCTGAAAGATGAAAGAGGGCTCAGGAGTGATTTTTTCTCTGAAATAGAGCCCTAGAGTGCCTGAGACAAATTTATGCTCTACTGGTATTACGTACAGTACATTTATTAAGCTGTATTTTTATGTGCCTGACCTATTTTACACATTAAAGTATCATGTTTCTAGCAAGTAATACATTGTTTTCAGAAATCTTTCTTTGCACTTTGAGACTGCAAAAGCCCAAATCATTTTTTCTGTGTTTCACTTTACTTAGTCGGTATACAAACATGTTCCACTTTACTAGGAAACAAGGAAAAGAAGTACTATATACGGGTTTGCCTTAAAACCCATGCGTCTGTTCGTCCAGCCACTTGTACTGGTAATGCACCAGTTTTCACACGGCACCAGTTTTCACACGCCTTACATTCTAAGGACTTGTATGTAGATCGAGTTTTATTTCTGGGGTCTATCTTGGAGAAGTGCTAAGGTGCTTAGAATATAAGGCGTGTTAAAACTGGTGTCGTGTGAAAACTGGTGCATTGCCAGTAACTGTTTACTTTGTATCATTGAAGATGCTACGGTCAACAGATTCTACTTTACATAAAATATCGTATCATAGCCATACTGTTTTCAGATTGACGGTGTGTCCTAATATGGAAGAACAAGTTTTAAAAAACATATGGGACCAACACCCAGGGACAAAATATATCCTTGGCCAAATTGATGGGGATGCAATCACGATTGACAGTATCCGGAGTCTGACAGGCAAACTGACTGATGAGGTAAGTGCTATTCCCATACACAGAGTGTATTCCCATAGACAGATTATGTAATACTATATTCCTAGTCACAAAGATTTTTACTCATCATGTCTGTCTGTGTGTTTATTCCACTATCTGGAGGATATCAGCAGTTTTCATACATTTTCCATACATGTCCATAGTAAACAGCTGTGAACAAAAGTCTCATCAATAAATTTAGCCATTCAATACTTACTGTTCTACAGAGAATTATATATTGTATATTTTAACAGGTCATCAATGGTTATCTTTCAAGAATTGATGTTCCATCAAAGGTTAGTTTTTCAGTGTCGAATTTTGTGTTTTAATAGTACCATGTACATGTATATTCCTAAAACCACTGTGGGAGTATAGCATACTTAGATTATCTTTTTACATGATTGAAAATGCAATTTTAGACAACAAATATGAGACTCTAGTCTGTCTCAGAGCATAAGTTGATTGGACATAAAATGCAATCAGATTTTGGGGATTTCGAATCATACCGTAAAATGTCTATTGCATATTAGGGGCCGCACAGAATTTATGAGGGGGGGGGGGTGGGGGTGGGGTGGCTTGAGGCCAAAATTTTCCACAGGGTTTTGAGGTGTGCTTGCTTTTTGTCGTGAGGTTTTTCTCATAATTTTGAAGGGGACCGCCAATTTTTTTCACAAGAAATGCATCTTCTTTCTTTCAAATGAATGCTACTAGTATATCAGTAAATATTACATTTTTTCTCTGGTGCTGGGGGGGGGAGTGTTTGGGGAGGCAACTTTTTCACGCAGATTTTAGAGGGCCTAAAGTATTTTTCAAGATCCTCTTCTTCCCTCCCATAAATATTCTGTACGGTCCCTTAGGATTTATTGTTTACCATTTAGAGCTATGGACATAAGATTTCCTGTGCACTTGAGTGTGACATATTATGGTCAAATAGATTTTTGAATGATGTGGGATAGGTTTGGAAAGAAAGGAACATGTTTTTATGTATAATGTCTCCCATGCATCCAGCTATTCCTATTACCTTAAACTGCTGTAAAAAGTAGGGGATCAAAACTGCAGTTTGCATTAGCATCGTGTTTTTTGTAACAAAACCTATCGGAAGACCTGTAATTTGATGTTTGATAAACTTCTCAATACAAATCCATAATTCCCTTTTATTTTTACAGATTGTTTACATGTTAACCATGAAAGATAAAAAAGTAGTTCTCAATTTTGTGACAAAATTAATTTTGTCACATAATAAATATCCCACTGCCATAGAAGCCAATGCTGACTAATACCCCACCTCGTTAACACGGCAATCATAAGGCCGACACAAGCTCACCTCAGCCTTTGCGTCATATAAATTGCAAATGTCCATGCAATTATTGGCGGAAAAATTGAGAGTTTCAGACGCGTTGTATTGCTTAATTTAGGCTTTTAATAACAATGGATAGTGATTGAAATTTCTGACCAATTACATCGTAGTAAACTGTTGATTGGCCCGGGAGATGCAGAATTACCGTCGCAGTAAGAGTGTTTTGATTGTAAGCGTTTATCGTTTAAACCCAGTCTGGTTTAAACCCAACCTTAGTTTGTTATGAATAATAGAGATTTTGTTCCAGATGCAGCCTTCACATCGCTCAAAGCATGAGTATCGCAGTGGCCGTCTTCGAATAAGTGAGACTGTACTGTATATGTTTAATACTCAAACACTTTCTTATTTGGCAAGGCAATTTAAGTGTTTTTGTCTTAAATTCTTCTCATATCCATGGAAAACTTACAAACACTACAGGAAAACTTCTAAACTTTTTAAATGACATTTCTTGTGATATAATTAGTGGGGGGGGGGGGTTGGTTTATACCAATATGGGGGTTTAAGGATGAGGGATCGGGGATTTGGGGGTCCACAAAATGTGGGATCAGGGCTTTCAGGGTTCCAAAATCAATGAGGGATCAGGGATTGAGCAAAAACGTCCATGTGGGATCTGGGATTTTAGGGGTAAAAATATGTGGGATCTGGGATTTGGGGGGTAAAATAATGTGGCATCTGGGATATGATACGTCCTGTAAACCGCCCCCAACATTAGTTTCAGATGCCAGACAGTGGGTTTGTTTTGACATCCATATTTAGAATTAATAGTTAAAATGCCTTGTGTAGGTCATTTCTTAGCTAGAGCTAGAGTTTCATAGCTAGAGCTTTTTTTATATGGAGAATATAGGTAATACGGGTTATTCTCCTATTATTATTATCAAGCGCAGGGAATTACTCGTTTGAAACAGCTCCGGCCATTTTGGCCAGCGATGTCGCGGTAGAACCGGTCAAATACAAAGATCCCCAAACAATTTTTTAAAATCCTTCTAATTCTTACAAAATATGGGTGGTTTTGTGTATTGTTTATGGTTTACACAATTCATCAATGCAACACTTGCTAGATTGACACCCGCCAAAATGGCCGGTAACATTTGAGTAGTACTCGCCAAATCCATTCAGCACCCTGTTTTGGCCGGTTGGCCGGTGCGAGTGTAATTCCCTGCAAGCGTATTATGTGCTAGTTTCTTACACACTTCAAATTTTGGTGACAAATTCTTACCCCAAAAAGTAACATCCAAGTTTCCGCCAGAGAGGAGCGCTGTTTGGAGTGTGTAAAATTTCGACCCCCCCTTACGGTGGAGGTGTACCAGTAAAATTTTGACCCCCCACATCTTTTTATACGCCCCAAACATTCTGTAACTAATAACCGCCCCATAAACATTGCACATGGAAACGCTCCTTCTCCCCCTTTAAAGCCCTTACACTGAAATCTGAAATCCCCCTCTACCCCCAGCCCCCCTCAACCTCTTCAGTACATGTATTGACATATCAATGTTAGATTTAACTGGAACCACCTACAGCTGTTAGTAGTTCCAGAATTTAACAACAAAAGGACAAATCCTTGTGCATTGCCCACGAATTGGGACAGTCATAATCTGCATTTTCTAAAAGAAAAATAAATTAGTATAGAGCTCTTAGTGATAGTGATTGCACATTACTAACTTAAACTATCTACCTGAAGAAGGGTATTTTGTGTAATCAAATTCAGTTGGGGCCATTTTACCATGCTTCCAAGCCCAGACTTTACACCTCAAATTTTGACGCCAAATGGTGCTGGTACTGTAAGCTAAGTACTGCATAAGTACTAGTCTGAGCGGCCTGCAGTACTGCATTGTTGAAAAGGGAATTCCCTTGTCATACTGGCCAATAGCCGGTACGGAGCCAACTGGCCATTGGCCCGTTGCATCGTAGCCTGGAGCGAAGAAGGTCCAAGGTACAGTGAAACCTGTCTATGTAGGCACCCTTTATATTTAGGAGACCCGTATTGTATGGACAATTTTCTTCTTCAATTACTTCAATGCCATATTAAAAACCTCTCTGTTCAGGACATCTGCCTTACATGGACAATTTTCATTTTTACAAAGGTCTCCACATGGGATAGGTTCTACTGTATTTCATTGTACTACTTAATGGCTTTTCATAATCCCCCAGACTATTTCACTTGAATAATACAGAAAACCAAAAACAAGAGTCCAGTGAGGCATTAATAAAGTCTCATGTGAGGCTACCAACATTTCAATGAATCACATATTGGTTTGTTGGGTTTGATAATTATCATCCTCCAATTTTTTATTGCTCTTTATATGCTAAACAAAGATAAAGATATGTGCTTATTCCTTGAATCAACTTATCATGATGTATATAATTTTGCTATATTTTTTATCAGTATGATGTGATTTTTTCTGAGCCTACCAAAAGTAGTCCTAATCTCCTTCATGAATATTCACACACATAATGAACTACTAATGAGCTGGGAATGGCCATTTTGTAATATCTGTCATAAAAAAGCTAGAGTCATATTTGAAATTACTATTTTTCCATTAAAAGGATATATTTCAAAATTCTAAGGCTGGTACGATTTAAAGAAATATCTCCTCTGTACAAGAGATGTGTTTCTATCTAATGACACACTATCAGTGGTTCAGTATATGTACCTAAACATGTGGTCATTATTTCACAAAAAATGCCTTTCAAAAAACATTTTTAATTTTTTTCACTTTTGAAAAAAAATTGAGAAAGATTCTTAAATCATATTATACCAATGATTATGAAAATCATCTATATTAACTAAAAATTAGAAAAAGTAAAAAAAATGTTCTGGGCTTCCCCTTAAATATAAAGTAGTTTAAGTTTAATTTCAAGAAGCTTCCTTGCTGGCGTCAATTTAAATTTGTTAATAATATTAAACTGAAAGTCTTGTGCTAAAATTTGTTTTCCTGACCACGTGGCCATGAGTAGTTTTTCTTACTTGAAAGTTGAGAAGTAATTAACCATGTACCGAACGTATTAATGCGTATAACACTTGATGGAGGCACTGAAAAAGAATTTCACCCAGAAAGATTTAATTATTTGAAAGTATATACACATTTTTTCGCACAGTTTAGCAATAAAAACAATCTTTCTGGGTGAAATTCTTTTCAGTGCCTCCATCAAGTACCGCCGTGCGTGCAGACGTGTCCGAGTCAGAGGCCAACTCAGACATCCCCGTCACCCAGGCTTCATCGATGAGGAGAGGGGAAGTTGAGTCTAGTGAGGAGGGTGGGGGTGGTGGGGTCCCTGATAAAAGTAAAATAATTTTGACTGACGATGAAACGTCTACTTTGATAGAATTTGTTAAATCAAATGCACCATTATGGCAGAGAAGTCATGCCAACTTCAAAAAAGAAAAGGAAAAATATTTCATTTGGCAAGCTGGGTTAGAAACCATGAAATGTTTTCAAACTGTCGACCAAATAAAGGCCGCATGGACTAATATAAGAGACACATTTACTAAGATGTTGAGGGAAAAAAACAGATCAGGTGGGGCTGATTTTCAACCCAAGGGCAGTAAGAGAATTATAATTTGGTCTCAAGCCAATTTTCTTTTTCTTCTAACTTGAGTCAGAATCAACCTTCTAATCTCACGGTTGGTGTTAAAAAAAGGCGTGTAGATTATACAGACGCAGCATTGCAAGACTGCTATAAGGCTGTTCCTATATCTAGCCCCTGTCCTAAATACACATTTTTAAGATACACGCCACCATTTTTTTTTCTCCCGCTTTCCTTTGTGGAAACATTGATTTGATTTAAGCTGGGGATTTGATTAGAAATGTCCAGATTTGTGGCAAAACCCACAGCACCAGGTCCATACAGCAGCTCCCATTTGGTATACAAAAATCCTGCATGGCTGCCGCATGCCATATTTCCGCTTGTTGGGTAGCCGCACGGCTGTCATTTCTTTTTGAAACCGTTTCTCTGTTGGGCAAAATCCATAATGGTGCTTATAAATATTGATTATCAAATAGGTATTAAACAGAACCCAGCCTATTAGCGAGTAACTTCGCAGTCATATAAAAACTCATTCTCGTTTCTTTTTCTAATGTTTACATTGGTTAAAAAGTCCAACAATAAATCTTTAATAAATGATAAAATTCAACTAAATTTCGAATATAATTATTCAGAGAAAACTTGGGAACATTCATGTATACACAGCTACTATAGGTAGTGCATTGCAGAAGCAACACGCGTGTTGTGCTTTTGTTTTCAAGTTTGCGATTTTTGCGATCAGGGCTGTGTCCATATGGACAATAAGAAGCTCTTCAAAAAGCTGCTACAAGAAAACTGTGTCCAGGCGAACAAGCAAAGTGGGGGGAGCAGGGCATCTTTTTCATTAGATTGTGAAATAAATGATAAGCAAGACCATTACGTGATGGAGTTACTTTTTCAAAAAGTAAATTTTTGTGTTTTAGTGGCCAGAGTCACCTTTATACTAAAGCCAGTCATCAATAAATCAATAAAACTAAGAGGGATATCATCGATTATAACACGAAGTTTAAAAATTAACACAGACTTTGTAGTGTAAATATATTACAATCGTATTGTAACTATAATGAGCAGAACAAATCATTTCCATGTACTTTGTTTTAGGCATAGTGGATTAAAAGACGATTTTTTAAATGTCACAACAAGACTGGAAGATGTCCATTCAGAATGTCTGAGATATGTTGCAGACATGTTAAAAGCAAAAAGAAGTTGTCGAAATTTCGCGTTTTGTATATCAACTGCGCTTTTTTCCATCATCTCGGCGTAAACACTTCATAAATAAGTGTGGAAAAGTTGGATAGTACAAGTGACGATGGAACAACTTGACCCTCACTGCCGGCCAAGTTGACACAGAAGCGCCTCGCTAAGCCACCAACAACCCCAAGGGAAAGCGCCCGCCAACATGCTCGAGCGGACAAGCTGGAGGTTGGCGCTTGAGGTTGCTGACAGCTTGGTGAGCTTGGTGACGAGCTTGGACGAGCTTGGTGACGAGCTTGGTGACTCCAGCTTGGTGACGAGCTTGGTGACCAGCTTGGGTGACTGGCAGCTTGGTGACGAGCTTGGTGACGCAGCTTGGTGACGAGCTTAAGTGACGAGCTTGGCGACGGATTTGACAGCTTGCGCTTGCGCCAGCTACAAAGAGCGTCGACTGACAAACCTGCCCGGTGGCGAGACAGCACCGCTCCGGGGGGCGATGGGTGACCGATATATGGATAATATTCAACATGCAATGTTTAATTCAGCACAGGTAAAAAGTTTTATTTAAATCGGGCTTAGTCTGAAGAAAGTTATGGGGACGCTGTTTTGTTCTCCAATCCCACAGAGAAGACCGAGAAGTTTTTTAATCAGGTTGTTCACTAGGAACTTTAAGTTGTAGTGCATCTTACTGTAGGTGCTGGCATCTAGGTGCACTGATGTGGCTCAAGGCCTTGTCGATTATCCGAAAACAACCTGATTACCGTTTGTGGCTTGATAAATTATTTAGGTTTCCTTTATATTTGAATTATATACTGATAATACTATATGTCATATTTCAAACTTAAGGCCAATAATACTTCTTTACTAAAACTTCCAAACCCTCCCAACATATAAACAATCAAATAGTTCCCTAGAAAGTGTTTAAAACCAATGGACACAATTCGCACTTGTCGTATGCAGTGTCCAAGCCTGTCGA
>CM032661.1:43201680-43231364 GCA_019095985.1 Streblospio benedicti
TGTGTATACATGAATGTTAAGTTTTCTCTAAATTGTTATATTTGAAATTTAGTATTATATTACATATAATTTTGTTTTATATAACCACCGGTAGTAATAGAAAAAAAAGAATTAGTGCAAAACCAGTGGATAATCATAACTGCAGGAGAAATATTTAATTCAAACTTCTATAACCAGTCAGTTTTGTGTTTAGTTTTAGTAAACGTTTAAGCTGGTACACAACGGCAAACCACGGTGATGTGCAAATGAAGTCGACATCAATTGAGAAATCTTTCAGCAGAAGTGAGGATCAAAAATCACACAAAGGGAAACAGTGGTGAGAAACCATATACTAGTTTTATATGACGGCGACTTGTTCCTCACCTTGCTTATCGGGCAGCCGGCATTCATTGTTGGTTTAATTGTTGATGTCCACAATCTCCTTAACCCATAACAATCTATTCAATTCAAATCTAACTATACATCCATATGTTATTCTCATTGTTTAAACTACAATTAGAAATGATACAAGTTTAATTCATATGAAGCGGCACATGCTTGGCATTTATTTCCTTCAATGTTCGTGAGATTCTTGAGGCGGATCTCTGTCTATGGCTCGCCACTACAAGATGCTTCCCAGCAAGCAGTGACAGTGTTAAACACTTAATCTAGATAGAACATCTGCAACTGTTACCAGGACGTGATTTATATGCGGTCCATGGCTCGCCACTACACGCGAGAACCTCTGCAACAGTCTCAGCTCGCGCTCTTTGGTCAACTTGGTGCGTAGCTGTTGGCAGAGGGTGATTCCTTGGAGTGTGCTGCTGCTGAGGGGCGCGCTTCTTCCCACGGCGACTCTCGCCTCTCTGTCCACAAGCCGTGTCAGCAGCTGAAAACAATGGACTCATGTTAAAAAAAAACGATGTAGTCGGACAAAATTTGGGCATTTGTGGGGGGTCGGTGGCTGCAGGTGGGGAACTTGGGGCGTAGCTGCTGGCCGAGGGTGATTCTTTGGAGTCTGCTGCTGCTGATAGTGGGGCAGATTTGAGTAAGCTCCTACCACTGAGTTCGAGTCCCGTCAGGGCCACTTGATATAGTAAAATGGAAGATTTCTCTTCAGCTATGTCAATACAGTGGTAGGAGCTTGCTTGGCAGAACAGTGAGAGTAGAATTGAATTCACAAGCAAAACTTGGGAAAAAATGTATACAGTTATTCATATATTTTACATCCAATAGTTCAGTAAAAACAGACCCCCCCCCCCCCCATCCCCACATCTCAATCAACCAATGAAATCATCCTTATCTTAAGCAAAAGATCATAACAAAACATAATCATCATCTCGCGTACAAGACGAACATACTTACCTTGTGTATAAGTGAATCGATTACATTTTGTTAACTCCATACGTGTTCCAGGTGTGAGGCGATGCTTTTCCGTCACTGTTATTGTGATGGTCCTGAGAGGGTCGATGTACAGCTTCAGTCTGTCTTCGGCCGGTAACAAAACAAATACATACTGTTAGTCTGGTTGTTAAATTATTAAACAGTCATCTTTCAAGATCACAGTGATTATGGGTGTTATTCAATGCATGAAATGAATTTATCAAATGATGTGACTCTGTTGCAAACGTCACAAATCAAGATTAAAACTTTAGAGTCAGTTTGTCCTAATAGGGCTATTTTATGTGTCAACTTGCAAATTTGTAGTTGTAAAACAGTGCCTGTCTGCAATTTTTCAAGCAGCTCCCTTTTTTCGCCCTCTATTTTAGGTTTACGTAGCATTTTAAAGTACTTTGTTCCACGAGAATCCATCTGATCCTTGGGAATGAAGAACTCCTCGAGGATCTCTCACGTTTGCTGGTAAATATTTACCCTCCTTCTTGTAAGCGTTTTCTTCTCAGTTTGCATCCTGAGAGCTCTCTGCTTTGGATTCTTTTATCTCATCTGGCGAAGAATCAATTTCCATTTGTATAATGTAGACAATAAGCCATTTGGAGATGTCCAATACTAATCGTCATTGTTTTCCCACACCACTAGTGATGGGGAATTCGGCTAGAAACAAGAATCGATTAATCGGAATAATCAGAACACCTTTCCGATCGATTAATCGATTAATAATCAAAATGGATTTAAATGGATAAACTGTAATAAAATTATTGAAACATAAAATATTCAGTTTTCTTTCTAATGAAACGTATACAACTACAAGAATATGCAATCACAAGTCCACTACAATATCAAAAAGGTTCAACTACTCCACCTGCATATCTTATACAATATCAGTGTATGACACTTTTTTAAGCTTAAACTACTACAATAATATCCACTAATCACAAGTCCCACACAAAAAGATCAAGTGTTCAACTACAAGTCCAGCTGTCTTTGACACTTTTTGAAACTTTAATAATATGCACTAATCACAAGTCCACTGCAAGTCCACTGCATCATGTCTAGAAGCAAAAGGTTATTTTTGGTGGTGATGAAGAAAATTTAATTACCAATGCATCTCTTTTTACTCACAATTTGACCACACAAACTGTAGACCCTCTCAGATGAAACTGAGGATCCAGGAATTGCTAAATATTTTTTCGCTGCTTTGCTTATCCTGGGAAAGAAGCATTCATTTTTTTCCCACCACTCTAGGGTACTAAGACCTCTGTCCACCTCTGCTATCTTTAATGCTTTGTACCTCTGAACTTCATATGCAGCAGCTGACTCTGGGATTGCATCACTTTGCCCAGTGCACACTACATCATCGAGCCAATCTTCTGTGTCAGCTGATTTTAAAATCGCAAACTTGAAAACAAAAAGCACAACACACGTGTTGCTTCTTCAATGCTACCTATAGTAGCTGTGTATACATGAATGTTAAGTTTTCTCTAAATTGTTATATTTGAAATTTAGTATTATATTACATATAATTTTGTTTTATATAACCATTTAGAAAAAAAAATTAAAATAGTTTATAAACCACTGGTAGTAATAGAAAAAAAACAGTGGATAATCATAACTGCAGGAGAAATATTTAATTCAAACTTCTATAACCAGTCAGTTTTGTGTTTAGTTTTAGTAAACGTTTAAGCTGGTACACAACGGCAAACCACGGTGATGTGCAAATGAAGTCGACATCAATTGAGAAATCTTTCAGCAGAAGTGAGGGGTCAAAAAATCACACAAAGGGAAACAGTGGTGAGAAACCATATACTTGTTTTATATGACGGCGAAGTTGTTCCTCACCTTGCTTTTCGGGTAGCCGGCATTCAGTGTTGGTTTAATTGTTGCTGTCCAGAATCACCTTAAACCATAACGATATATTCAATTCAAATCTAACTATACATTCATATGTTATTCTCGTTTAAACTACAATTAGAAATGATACAAGTTTAATTCATATGAAGCGATACATGCTTGGCATTTATTTCTTTTAATGTTCTTGAGATCCTTCTGGCTCGGCTCTTGGGCTCGCGCCCATAAAGAATTTCATATAGTGGATCTTTGGGTCTGGTAATGAACTCTACTATGTGAGCTGGGCTGTTGCCTCCAGCACAAGCATTTCCTCTCCTGTCACTTATTCTTTGTCTCCTAATCATCATGTTCATGGCTGATGTTACAATGTATGTGCAAGCTAAAGCCAACTTGTACTATTGTTGAGATGTTTTACTGAATCATTTATTCTACTTCATAATCTATTTGTGTATTATTAGTGAGAGGGGGACTTCCCAATTTGACGGAGAATTTATTTTTCATGAGCTGTTCATGGAACATGCAAGGGTGTCCGCCTCCTGATCTCGCGTAGCCCCTCGCTGGTACACGGTGATCTCTCCACGGCGGATCTCTGTCTATGGCTCGCCACTACAAGATGCTTCCCAGCAAGCAGTGACAGAGCTTTTCATCTCTTCAAACCTTTTTTCAATAGATCCTCTGTCAGTGTTAAACACTTTATCTAGATAATCTGCAACAGTTACCAGGACGTGATTTATATGCGGTCTATGGCTCGCCACTACAAGCGGGTACCTCTGGAGCTGTATCAGCTCGCGCTCTTTGGTCAACTTTGTGCGTAGGGATGAGGGTGATTCTTTCGAGTCTGCTGCTGCTGAGGGGTGCACTATTTCCCACTGCGACTCTTGCCTCTCCGTCCACAAGCTGTGTCAGCATCTGAAAACACAAAAAATAAAGGACTCGTTAAAAAACCCGATGTACTTGTATTGAATGTTCCACTCCATTGCCATAATTTTGTATTGGATTGTTTATATGTAAGGGTGGTGGGGCAATTTTGAAGAGGAAGAAGCTGAATTGGGAGATGTCGAGCCCGTCTTGGAATTATTCCTTTTGGGCTTGTACTTATATTACTTAAATTCTCTTTCGTGGAGCTGACGCAGACGCTCGGACTCTATGTAAGTTGTTTTCTCGTCGTCCGAATATTTTCCTCCACCTCTTTCCCAGGCGTTTAGAAATCTCAGCATTGTGGATACCGGGGTCGTCCTTTTTGATCTGCTTGCGTTCAATCTGAGAAAACACCATGAAGCTGAACGTCACCGTGGCTGGACGTTTCATTCATTTCTTGGTGCTTTCTGTGCAAGTTATTTTACATCCAATAGTTCAGTAAAAACAGACCCCCCCCATCCCCACATCTCAATCAACCAATGAAATCATCCTTATCTTAAGCAAAAGATCATAAAAAAACATAATCATCATCTCGCGTACAAGACTAACATACTTACCTCGGATCAACCTGCCAGCTGGCGCTCACATCTCCCAGCGGCGATGAGGTGTGTACGTCATTGTGGTTGAAGAGGGGAAATTCTCCCACGCCCGAACCACATCATCACCCTTGGTAACCCTGTAAGGGTTTGGCGTGAAATGGTGGAGGTCGCGGTCACCCTCAACCATCAATCGATCGAGCACCAGTCGCTCGACTGTTAGGTCCTGAAAGAAGACCTGGCGGGTGTTCTCGTTCACCCGGAACACCACAACGACATAACTGTCGCTCCTTCCTGGGCCTGTCGGAAAGCGACCGACGTCCCCTCCTTAGCCGGTCTGTGAGCATCAGTGGCAGCGTCCTGATGATTCGATCTTTAGGGTAAAAACCCATCTGGGGGTCTACCCTTTTTCGTCCCTGAAATAAAACAAAACCGGTATTAGCATGTTGTTAGTTAAAGCTCATTGTCATTTTTCTTAAGCTGAAATCAAATAAAATTCTAAGTGGCATAGTGTGTGTTGGCAATCGCATGCAACATATTGTAATTTGTCCTTTTAAAGAATATCTACATGTATTTGAAATGATTTATGATTTGTTGGACTTGGGAATATATCATTATATGTGACTAGGTCATTAGACTTTATGCCTCCGAGTCGGGTTAGGACTACCATTTCATACTATCAAGTAAACTTGCAATGAAATTATTTTTTTATTTTTATTTATAAAAACATTTTATTCAAATGTAGTGTCATGGTACAAGCAGCTTACTTTAGGTAAGTTGTAAAAGCACTTGTTATCAAAACATCATCCTGTTGATTTACAATGTCCTCATGCACCCATACTATACAGGAAGAATGGAATAGCAAGAAAATAAAAGAGTACGTTCGTGATGATCTAATCACGGACTGAATGCATTATTTTCCACAGGAAAAAAACTCATCAGCTCGTTTTCTCCTAGCAGAAAAAAGCGTAAATTTCTGCATTCTCAATCTCGTTTACCCATATTGCAATGAAATTATGCAGCATGCAGATAACACATGCAAAATAACGTGTTTCTAACAAAGAAATATAATGCTATTATGAACTTAATCTCATAAAAATGAAAAATCCTCTCCGCTATATGCATATCATTGACTATCATAACTAGAGTTACGGTAGTCTCTTTCGCACAGTGTATACATCCGCTTGAAGTGGGTATGATTCATAAAGCTATATTCTAGTTAAACATAAATGCATTTGCTAGGATAGTAAAAATCAGTTTGCATAATTTGTTTTACTCATTTAAGATGCAATCAGGTATTGGGTAGCATACTGTAAAACCCTTTCATATTGCTACCCAAAATATTTGTGGCCAGATTTTAAAATTTGTGTTTATAGTATGCATTTATTTTGTGATTTATGTTTTAAAGCTAAATTACGCTTGTGTAGACACTTAAAGAAAACCCCTGAATGGAATTGCAGTGTAAAAATATTTGAGATCTCTGATATTTGGTATAAAAGTTAAGTGTGTATTAAAGATCTCTGTATCATGTAAATGTTTTATATACCTACGGTTAGAAATTAAATTATAGTCATTACAAAAAAATGAAATAAAAAATAATGAACACTTAAGCCAGACAACGTGCATATCTTTACCCTCAAATTGCGCGTTGCGCATGTGAGTAGGCATTACTTACCAAGGCTTGTTTCACCAGTTTTGTCAGTGCCTGTGATGCCCTCTATCATCCTCTTAAGGGCTAAAAAAAATTGTAACCAAAACCTTATAACATATGAGACATGTAGTGGAGCAGTTGCAGTGTCAAGGAATGTTTCATTTAATTTGGGGGTGGTGAAGTGATGTGTGGTTATAGGCTGGTGTATTCTTAAGTTGGACGGTACTAGTGTTGGTGATTTGTGCTTTGTGTGTTGGGGGAGGACAAGTGAGCATACAAAAATTCATTGACGTTTTTATTGTTGAAAATAATTTATTTCTATGCTAGTTAGTAATACATAATATACATTAGGTTGGATATACAGGAAATTCAGATTATAGTATGAGGGCCCAGGGGGCTCAATTAATATCCTTTTGTGTGCACATATAGTTGGAGTGTTCACAATAAATTGAAACACTGAGTATGAGTTTCTGTCTTTTGCTGGCTGGTTTGGGGGGGGGGGCGGTGGATTGGTCCCCGTGATGTGTTGGCGTGGTTACGGTCAAGCTGGGGGTGGCTCTGAGGCTCTAGCGACTTCAATTTCATCTGTGGCTCTGTCCATGATTGCTTTGTACATGGTTTTTGTAAAGTCTTTAGTTCTCTCCTCATCGAAATGTACGTTCAGTTTTTTGTTTAATGGTCCTGTAGGGATGAGGGGCAGTGGTCTTTTGCTGCCCGCTTTTACTCGTTGGCCTGCCTGGTTGAATTCTTTGATGTACTCTCCTGCTAGGGTGGTTTAAATTTGAATTTGATTAAAATAAAGTTAAAAAATAAGATGTCTTTGCACTAATTTTGTTACCTGATGATGAGTGAGTAGAACCAAATAGACATGAGGTCTTGATGGACTGAATGGCCTCTTCACACCACTAATCATATCTTGCATGTCTGACTTTATTAATATAACATTTTCAAGCTCATAAAAGCTGCTTTTCAATGTCAATATTCCAAATGAAATTCAACAAGGCTGCTGGTTTTGACGTAAGTAGTTCTAACTGGTCTGTTTGTTACTGCCATGATTTGGTCAACACATGATATCTTTGCATTGTCCCAGGCTGTTTTTTCTAGGCTGGCTTCATGGTATGCTGCTTAGGCTTCGCACCCAGAAAGCTTAGATGCATGCTGGTTGAAATGTCCATCAATGCGGTGAATTCGTGAGGCCTCCCCTCCCCTCTATCATTTTGAGCAGCTGGGTATTGTTGCAAACATTGCTGGCGGTCTGTTATGCTAGAATAGAATTCGGTCGCATAATGGGTAAAATATGTGTTTGAATAACGTTCATAGAAGTATGCTAGTTCAAAAGGCAAAAAATACTGACAAAAAGTCATCCATAAAATTAGTTGTGATAAAGCTGGACTAATGGAGAGAAAGTAGTATGAATGAAAAAAAAATGAATGATGTTGTTCTTTGAAAATTTTACAGGCTTGTATCATCATACCAATGATAGCATTATAATCATATAACAATGATAGCATTCATGAATTTATGTTTCGATGATATGCAGTGCGCTTTTACAATTTTGTTATTGTTACTGCTAAAAATAAAAATCCGTGAGATAAATTCTAATGAAAATAGCTTCATTAGATTCCATGTATTATTTTGCAAATCTAGAATCAAACCTGTTTTTCTTTTTAACATATAGGTGGTTGCTTACATCTCGATCTCTTTGTTAGTGCTGTATCTATTTGTGATGGAATTTGTTTGTCTGAACTTTCCTCCAAAAAGACTAGACATTTCCACAATAGAATCTATACTGAAAAAAAAATAATAAAAAACAAACAAACACACACACGATACATTTATTCTTGACAGTTTGGTCCCCTTTATCAGTCTTTTGCATGTGTTTTCAGTCAATATCAACCTCCAGAACTGCCTTGTAAAAATATGTTGTATCAGGACTGTCCATATACGGTTCCGTATTTGGTTAGTTGTCAACCGGACTACTTTTTGCCCCCACTTAAAATATGTTCAATAATCTAGCACACCTGCTACTCCTAGGAAAACCTCGTTGAAAATATGCCAGTTTATTTTGAAACAGTATTGTAATTGTTTAGAAAAGACTGATAAATACAAAAACAGGTTCGTTGTTTAACATTGATTATTTTATTGGGCTCGTTCTTGGGCCGTGATCACGGGCTTCGGGCTCGCCGTGATACTCCCCAAGAACTTGCCCAATAAAATAATCAATGTTAACAACTCACCCGGTTTTGTCTATATACCAATCCTGGCTTCACCTGGGAGACTCATGGTTTGTGGCAGCTTTCCTGTGATTGAATGGAGGTAACGTCTTTATTGGACTTTGACCCGGAGGTTTATCATTCTCTGCTTTACGGCCTCCCTCTGGGTGGAGTCCATGCAGATCTAGCCTGTGTAGAATGCTCTCCATATTTGTGCTTGACATAATTTTCTGAATGCAAGAGATTTTTTGCAGAGTCTTAGACTTCTTTAATAGGCACTCCCACATGATAAACTGTGGTGGCCTCCCTGGAAGTTTGAACCATGTAGCTTCGATGCTTGTTTTCTTAACTTGCAATAAAGTTTTTGCTGCTTAGCGACTTCTGTGTTTGCTTTTTAGCTCACAATATTGGTTTGTTAGTACTTCATGATTTGAAAAATTTTGATTTCACATAAATATGAGCTACTTATTATATATGTGATAACTAGAAAATGAATGACTAAATCTTTTCGAAACTGCTGGTATATTTAAAATCATTTTAATTTGGATTTGATTAAAATAAAAAGTTAAAAAATAAGATGTCTTTGCACTAATTTTGTTGCCTGATGATGCGTGAGTAGCACCAAAAAGACATGAGGTCTCGATGGACTGAATGGCCTCTTCACACCACTAATCACGTCTTGCATGTCTGACTAGGTCTCTTTCTATGTATAATCTTTTGGGGTATTTTTACTTTAAAAAAGTTATAATGAAGTCTATATGCAGGAATTTAGACTTTATTAATATAACATTTAAGAGCTTTACTAAAACCATGCTCAATATATGACAGTTTTTATAGCGATTGAGCAAAAGAATCAGTACCAATCTATAGTAACACCAGTAAATTCATTCTGAAGAGCTTGAGCTGTAATAGTCAGCCATGTTAATGTTTGCCTTGGCAGCCATGGCCTTCAGGTAGGCACTGTGGTCCCGTAGGGTTTTGTTGGCCTTTTTGATTAGTTTCTCTGTTTTTGGCTGAGTTGATTAATGTTTGTTCTGAAAAACATAATTTAAACATAGTAAGTCATTAAATGGTTGAAACTTGTCACAGATTTTGAAGCTATAACAATTTCAAATAACCTTTTAAATTACTTAATCAGAGAGCACAGTAATTCCAAATTGTAGGTAGCACGTCGGGATGACCTACCTTAAAACGTACATGGTCCGGTTGATATTATGGGTTGTCCAGAAAATTTGGGTGATATGTGTGTTTATATGCTTTTGCCTGTATTTATAATACTAGAAAAATCTACAGATAACAACACTAATAAATAGTAATTATATCAATACAAAATCGGATGTAGAGTATCGGTGTAAACAGGCTGTATCATATGAACATTTCACATTTTTGGCTCTCAAAAGCTAAAAGGCATTCGTTAAATAAAACTAGATAACTTTACGTAAAACCGTATGAGCAATGATTTTTGATAATTTACTTTAATGTTACTTTAATATTTTAGGAGAATAAAAACAATTTTCATTTGATAGCATTAATTTCGCACATACCAGACTCCATTTTACGCATCACGCGATCGATACTTAATTTGTACGGCAGAGACGTGATGTACAGTAAATAAACATGTCGATGCCATGACACTCGGAACTACTCGGAATGTTTTGGAGCTCAACAGACCTCGGACGTGATCGGGAGAAAATCCATTTTGGAACTATGTTGCTTTTCTTGTTGATTCGAATCTTCCTGTCCTGATAACGTCAATTGAGTTGCATATCCAGGTGTTCTAAATGATCCTATGGCATTTTGGTCACCATCTATATCATTAGGCACATTGTGTAGCACTAACAATACACGTATATACTAAAATGCCCAAATTTCTGACCATCAATAAAATATCTGACTTGTTTACAATAATGTTAATTGCTGCATGTTTTCGAGAATGCAGAGCGACCAGCATAAAACGTGCAGCGTTCAACGTAGGACACAGTGCGTTCAACGTGTTCATTAAACCCTCCAAACTATAACGTCCCCCGCATTTTTCTGAACGTCTTACATGCTGTTTTGAATGTCATAATAGAGTGGTGATAAGGCAGCTGGACTCATCACTTTTGTAGCAATTTGCTACATATTCCTACTATCACATCCGAGATTTGTTGTGAGAGTAGCGGAAACATACGAGGATTGCCGATTGATGCCATGAGTGAAACGTGAATGGAAAGAAATCAAATAATTTCTATGAAAAATTGATGATCAAACGTCCCTAAACCGTGAGTCGCCCATGCAGACGACTTATTCAGACGTCTGGGTCGTGTGGACAAAGACGTCGTGGATGACCAAACGACCAATTACTGTGCTCTCTGTGAATTATATAATGCTTTGACTTTATCATTCTTATTTTGTTAACATATAATTAATGCAGTACGGCCAGTTATCGGCATCAAGTTCTTGTTGCAACCTCTAAATGACTGCTCATCTATAATTACTCGGATGCAATATCCAAAGCTCTTTACATTTTTATGTATATATCGCCTGTGAGTAACCAATGATTTAACATCACTTGAAACTTACGTTTTTTTCTTGTTTTTTTTCCTCTTTGGGGCAACTATTTCTTCATCAACTATGTCTTCATCGGACAGCACTTGTTCCACACTGAAAGAAACCAAGTACATGCATATAACTAGCCTTTACAATGTTCACGTTTACAGTAGACATGATTGCTGTGACCCACTTAAGTTATGAAAACACCAGGCAAAATATTAGATGACCAGCATTGTGCAAGTAGTGAATAATAAAAATCTAACAAATCATACACCAAATTTGACTGCATTATTGACAAATTTGTTTGGTTTTAATGTGAATAAGGATCCACGTTGTAACCGTTTTGCAGTAAGAAACACAATTTGTGCACCATATTTAAGAATAGCTAGTTCTAGGGTGGCATAAGTCATAGTTGAAGCAAATAATGCTACTGATAGTCCCTGGTCCAATGCCGAAATAAATTGGGTTCATAATTTGTAGCGCAAAAAGTTTAAAGTGACTAAAATCCATGTCCATGTAATTTTTTGTAATTCATTAAGTGCCGAAAGATATGCATTTTACTCACTCTTTTACAGTTGGATGTCCTCTTTGACTTTCAAGATGGCAAGTTTCGCAGGTAATAAGGTCATACCACTATGGCCTAATCTACCCTTCCAAATGAGCCCTTTGATATGCAATGATCTAAAAAGGTATGCCAAAAAAGAAGAAATATTTTAACAGTAATATGTAAATAATACAAACCTTCCTCCTCTTCCTCACACTAGTAACTAATTACAAAAACATAGCTCCTATGATCTCTTTTGTTGATGTGTTGAGGGTTTTCATTAATTTCCTATCCCACCAAAGCATATGTACTCTTGCAATTGCTTCTGACGAAGCGCTGCAGACACTCAGCTTGGTTGGTTAGCGCAAGGTGGCGGGATGGGTGGTTCTGGAGGCAGGTTAACCATCACTGAGCCGACTCATTCATATTGCCCATCAATGTGGGCTTGAACTCCTCCAGAACTCTATGAAGAAATCTAAAATAATCTATTGCTAGTTCTGCACTGTGTTTTTTTTCATCTTTTGCCAGACACTAGTCACCCTCCGTTCCACAAGTTTGTTATGTTTTAAAAAATCATATAGCCTTCCATTTGAGGCTGAAAATTGTTCATCCGGCCAACTTCAAAGTCTTCTCTCGTATTACGTTTTGGTGGATGGCAAAGCCATCTTGTCAAGTGGCCATGATGTTTTCTACAAGTTGTTTTTCCACATCGGGAAATTTGGCAGATCTTTACTGAATTCTGTGTCTATATTACTTTCATGTTCACTTTCATGTGCTTTTCGTTTTCTTTTGCCAAACTGTGTAATTCCATCTCCCTCCTTATTCCACCGTTGGACACACTTTCGGTGTAATCCAAACTCCTTTGCCATGGCACCAATTCTTTTGTTGCAATTGTCCAAAAATGAAAGAACTTTTAATTTATATTCCAAAGTGATTACAGGCCCTAGTCACATATCGTCACACACATCATATCCAGAAATTGTGACAAACTCCCGCATGTACCACATTTTCTAAGGCTAGCGTATGTCCATGTGTCTACCATGATCAGCAATTTTCAAACAATAATCCAATTAAAATGGAACAATGCATGCTTACCTCATTGATCCGTAACCCCTGTCCTTTGGAATTAGGAGCTACTCTAGATTTGCCCAATACATAAGCAGCAGACACTTCCATCAAGGGTAACCTGGCTGCTCCAGAGTTTTGAATAAAGTTATTCTGTGTACTATGTACATGGCCGTAGGTCTCCTTTCATTTCATGTATAATTGTCTTTTCCTACCACATTAGATTTCTAATATATAATATGTAAAATTTATTTTTTTGCACAAAAGCTTTTCGTCTCTTTAGAGACCTTTCCAATTTCTTTTTTACAAATTTACTATATGTACATATTCCTTCAAAAATAAAATTCCAAATGATATTGATTCATGATAACAAGAAAACATAGAAAAGGAGTATTTAAAAAGTGACCTGGAAATAATAGTAGAAGACGAAAGTTTGGTGTAGGGGTTTGTGTGTTGGGGAGCTGTGTCTTACGACGACGCTCCATCTCCAGTTCTGTCCTCAAGTTTGCTTCCCGAAGCCACAGCTGTTCATTCTCTGTATCAGATGGTTGGCCAATTTGATCCTCTGGTTGGCCTCTTTGAGAAGATCAGCATATTTTTTTAAGCTGCCCCAAGATCTTTTTTAATTCTAGAAAAGGAAAATGTGTAAAATGTGTAAATATAAGTATTCTCACATCAACCCCTGCGACAAACGTCACGTGACAACACACCAGCGAATTGAAAACATTGCAATATACCCATATAAATGTATAGGAATGTGGAAAATCAGATTTTTATGAGTTGTTTACCATCTTGAAATATAGCAATGAACTGTATTTTTAAGTTTCAATGAGCCATACATGTATGCAAGCCATTTTTAGCCATGATTATTTATTGTATTTTAACCTTTTATGTTTTTCACCATACCTCTTCCAAGTACAAATGAAGGTTACCAGGATTCATATTGTTAATACAGTACAGGTCAGTGCATAAACACTACAAGGCACAGCTTATGGTTTGCAACAAAAATGTGCGACATGAACATTAAACTTTAAATTTACTCAATTTAACAAACACTAAATTTATCAACACATACCAAACAAATTACGAACAATTTAACAAATACGAAATTTATCAACACATACCAAACAAATTACGAACATTCTTCAAGAAGAACAGCTTTGATTAGGTCGAATGATTTGCGATTATTTGGTCTTTAATTGATCTCACTCGATTATCGGTTCCCTTCATTGACTCATCAGCTACACCTATCGGCTACAATCCCCTAGGTGTATTTTCCTCAGCCAGGAGAACTAGGTCTCCAACAGATACATCTCTTTGAGTATAATGCCAATTGCGACGATAAACTAACTCTGAAATATATTCACGAAGCCATTTACGCCAGAAACAATCAGCTAAATGTTGTACACACCGCCATCTGCGCCTATAGAGATCACCAGAATGGAACACACAACAATAAGTGTATGTAATCTACCATACCCTAGTGATGTTAGAACTCCCATTTTAGAACTTTGAATTCATTCATTTATTTTGCCAGTTCTTTTTATCAGCTGGTAAAATAAGGAAACCGTTAAACCATTACAAAATAGTTCTCCATTGAATTTATATATGGGGGTTTTCATGACAAGAATTTGAATCCCCTGCTTAAGAGCAGTTGCCTCTTGTTCATTGCGACTAGACAGCTTTAATGCTATGAAAATATATCTGTATCCATACACGTAATATGCGCCGGTAATTCTTCAATAAACTTTGCCATGCTGTTCGATACCAGAAGATCTTGAGAGATGAGGTTTTGAAAAGTATCTCACAATGATAAGTTAAAAAATTTATACATGTAGGTGTTGAAATTATTGTATGATACATCTATTTAAAATCTAATAAACATTAAACATTTTAAGAACATTTGACCTAATGAAGTAAACAAATTAGATTGGGCAGCATTAAAAAAAAAAGATGCTCCACTGCGCGTCAGAGTTTATTGTGTAGGCGGGGGATGACAGTTCTCTCTGGAGGTGGTGAATTGTATTGTATCAGTTTATTTTGCATAAAATGCATAGTAAAATATCACAGTCCATATCAAAGTTTACTTAAAAATTAGTTGTAGAGCATATTTTAAAATAGATGTTTTAGCCAATTTACAGAGTGAATAGAATAAAACTTAAAATATACACTTTGAACTATACCACGTGTAATAAAATTGTCACAACTAAGTATCCTACATTTAAAGTTTCCAATAGCTTTTCTATATAGTACTTTAAAGTGGTCTACACCATTAAACATATAATACTGGGACATGCTAACACTCTTAGGAATAGCAAGATGTCTAAAACATTATTATATGCTACAGAAGCTTTGTTAAAGACCTTATCATTAAATATAGTCCAAATTTGACAACCATACATACTACTAATAAAAAAATAAATTATGTAGTCTGTCTGCTGCACTCTGATGAGCTGTGCCGGGTTGGGAGGCAGCTGCGAGGCGGGGGGCAGAACATTGCTGGCAGGACTGTCCTTCAGTAGGAGTTAAAATCATGAATAATGCAACCCAGGATTAACATAACATCTTTCCATCTTTCAAAAATGTTGCAGGATAAATGTAGTATAGTCTTACCTGGGCTGGGAGGATGGCGGGAGGTGTTGAGGAGCTGTGTTGAAGAATGAAACCACTCCAGTTCTGCCAGTTCCCTGCGCTGCAGAAGAAGCTTGGCAACCTGGGCTTTCAGGGCCTCGTTTTCCTTCTGCACCACCTCTAGCTTTGTAGGATGGAGGACTTGATTGTTGAGATGATGTGCTTCCATGGCCATTTCAAGCCCCCTCCTTTGGAGTTCTTTGAACGAAAATGTCTTTGTTTTGTAATTTCTGTCCACGTCTGAAAACAGCACATTATTATCAGCAAAATTAATGGGAAGTGATACCTATACTGAAAGATATTTAATACCCAACGCGACTTTTTATTACACACGTTCGAAATCGAACACCGACCGAACACTTAAACATGGTGCTGGCAGAACTGTCCTTCTGTAGATTGTTACAAAATCAGTTTATATGGTATTCACTATGTGAATTTGTGGGGGATAACGCATTGTAACGATGATCATGAATTATTTGAAACAATATGATACATTCGGGATATTTCTCACCACGCCATTTGCATATCCCATAATTTCACATCCACATCTTCCACATCTTCTGAGAATAGTCTCTCGGAATCCATGTGAAAAATTGTTGTTGGTGGTTGTGGATTCTCTATTCCGTGCTGCAAAGTGCAACACTGCGTTTTTTCTGTTGCATCAACTGATGCGTCACCCTCAAAAAAGCATGTACACTTATTTTCACGGTGTCGGTGCATGCTGCCCTTCAAACAGATTCTTCATTTTTTAAGGAGTTTGTGAAGCTTGAGGTGTGATGGGTTACTGATGTAGTGGTTGTACAGAGTCAATGCAGCTCAGACTACAAACCCTAGGACAATCCAATACAAAGACCATGCCGAAATAAATTGGGTTCATAATTTGTAGCGCAAAAAAATTTAAAAGTGACTGAAATCTAGAGTCCATGTAATTTGTATTTTTCTCACATACACATATTTGAAAAATGTAAAATTCGAGAAATGACCTCATATTTTTACACATGCATATTCAAAAACACAATATTCTACCTGGTACTCTCACCTCTCACCAATATATATACAGTTGTTCATAAAAGCACAATAGTTTGTTACACACTCACTCCTTCACGGTGTCTGTGCATGCTGCCCTTTCAAACAATTCTTAATTTTTTATGGGAAGCTTGTATATTTGTAGTGGTTGTATCCCCTTTGCTATCTGTCTAAGACTTCTAGTGGTGTTCTATATTTTTACTCACCTACAAAAATGCATTTCCAATTGTGTGAATCAAAATAGTGATAAAGTTTAGAGTTCTTGCAATGTTACTATTGCTATTGTATATTTCTATCCCCTTTGCTATCAAGCTAGTGGTGTTCATAAGTTTGTACTGCATTTAATTATTTCAGTTTGTACTTTAATTATTTCAGCTTAGAATCCTCTGAAGCTTATGTTATAAACCACTACCAATGATACCGTGCATTGCGTGACTGACCTATAAGTACAATTAATTTTTCACCCTTTTATTTTAGTTTTTTGCCCCTGCTTCTGAGGGATGGGTAATATCGGTGGTGGTTTGTGGATCCTCTATTCCGTGCTGCAAAGTGCAACACTGCGATTTGTTCTTTTTGTCTGTTGCATCAACTGAAGCGTCACCCTCCAAAAAGGAGGTACACTTATTTTCACGGGGTTGGTGCGTGCTGCCCTTCAAACGAATTCATAATTTTTTATGGAGTTGGGGAAGCTTGAGATGCGATGGGTTACTATTGTAGTGGTTGTACAGAGTCAATGCAGCTCAGACTACAAACCCTAGGACAATCTGATACAAAGATAATGCCAATGAAATAAATTGGGTTCATAATTTGTAGCGCAAATAGTTTAAATGACTAAAATCTAGAGTCCATGTAATTTGTATTTTCTCACATACACATATTTGAAAAATGTAAAAAATTCGAGAAATGACCTCATATTTTTTAGGCATGCATATTCAAAACACAATATTCTATCTGGTTCTCTCACTCTCACCAATATCTATATAGTTGTTCATAAAAATTGCACAATAGTTTGTTTTCGCACTCACTCCTAAAATGCGTGCTGCCCTTCAAACAAATTCTTAATTTTTTATGGAGTTTGGAAAGTTTGGAGTGTGAGGGGTTACTGATGTAGTGGTTGAACCCACCCCAAGGCAAGCCTCCCCGTCCCCCACCCTCTCAGGACCAATTGCAAGTCGCTAAAATCTGAGAGCTTCACACAATTTTTGCATGTTTCATAAGACGCCCTTTGATACTTTTGGTTTTTACAGTTGGATGTCATCTTTGACTTTCAAGATGGCACCTTTCGCAGGTAATTGGGTCATACTGCTATGGCCTAATCTACCCTTTCAAATGAGCCCTTTGATATGCAATGATCAAAAAAAGGTATACCAAAAAAAGAAAATATTTTAACAGTAATATGTAAATAATACAAACCTTCCTCCTCTTCCTCACACTAGTGACTAATTACAAAAACATAGCTCCTTTGATCTCTTTTGTTGATGTGTTGAGGGTTTTCATTAATTTCCTATCCCACTAAAAGCATATGTACTCTTGCAATTGCTCCTGTTAATTCTAAACCAATGGGGCTTACTTTTTGATTTGTGGTATATTTCGCCATTGAATTTATATATGTGGCTTTCATGACAAGAATTTGAATCCTCTGCTTAAATTGCAGTTGCCTCTTGTTTGCGACTAGACAGCTTTAATATCTGTATCCATACATGTAATTTGCGCCAGTAATCATCATTTATTCATATATTAAGGCAAATCCATGTTGAGTTGTATGTTCTCATTCCCGGCTGTAGTAATGGTATGCTTCAGCTAAATGTGGGGGAAAACAACTCACTGCTTTACTGTAGAATAGTGTGACCGTTTCTTTTTTTTTTTTAGAAATTCTTTTTTCCTGCCATGATCTTATTTTTCATGTCATCCTCCTGACCAGTTTTCATTTCTTCGAGTTTTTCAAATCTCTGGGAACCATCTGCCATGCACCGAGTTGTGTGAAAGCAGTCCGTAACCAGAGCCAAAAAAACCAAGGGTGAAATTTTTTTTTTTATGAGGTGTATTGTTTTTGTGTTTTTTATTGTTTTTATCTTTAAATACAAGTGTGTTAAAAATCAAATCAAACAAGTGCTGTTTCTTCAATGTTTAGTGCCCCCACTGCCCCAACCCCCCGCTTGCTGTCTCTTCAATGTTTTAATGGAGCATTGGAAATGTTCTAAAATATGGGTGCATAAAATGTCTATAAATATACCAGCATGTTGGGCCTGCAACTTGACTCCGCTCATAACAGTTATTCGGTCTTCTTTTCAGAATATATAAATAGAATAAAGAAATGAGACAGAACTTCTGCTATTTTGAATTCATTTAATTTCCCTACCCATCCTGAACATTTAAAAGAGCAGAATATTTGTTAATAGAACAATGTGGGAGGACACTGGCTATTCTAAGCACCATGGGGACTTTTAGCACTGTCCTGTGCCCTCGTAGACCAGGCAGGGGCCTGGTGCGTGCTGGAGCTTGACAAAGTGCATGAGGCATTTTGACAAAACGATGTAACACTTACGGAAATCTTAGAGAATGGGGGATGTAGGGATTGGTTGCCTGTAGTATGGAATTTCTACAATTAATATACCTGTGGCAATTTCCTTATTTATCTGTTAATGATTCTAGAGTTTCACCAGTCACAAACCACAGTCTCCGATTTTGACTTTGTTCATTCCACAAATTCAAACCCTAATTCCTTTGCAGTGCACACCCATCCCGTACGTCACACCCATCCCGTATGTTTTTTTAAAAAAATATTTAGCATCCAAACAAGTACCAAATATATTACTACTTTAAACACTATAGTTTTTCCGGTGCCAAAGTGTAAAAAGAAAATTTCTAGTAAGATCTAATGTAAATAAACATGTTCAAATCGCATATTATCGCCACCTACGGGTTGTGTGTGCACACGTTATTTGATAACAAAATGCATCATAGATCATGTAATTTTAATGAACCATAAAAATTGTGTTTATCTTACAAAAATACAAATAAGTAGCTTCCTTTTGAAATCTTAAACACTATTGTTGGTTCATTAAAAGCTGTGCTACGATGGTTTAAACAAAAAAATATACGGGATGGGTGTGAGGTGCTCTAGTAGTTGGTCACATATTGTGCTTATGACTTTTATTTTTTTCCAGCCTACTATAAGTGATTTTGTCATTCCATGTAAAGTGATATTCATTAGGATTCAACATACACCAAACATCACTGAACTGTAGCTTTGTAAGGCCTACTTAAATAATATTCCTGTTTCCGGTCAGCTTGCTGTCCTCTATTTAATGGAACCTCTTAAATTTTATGGATATTGCAAAAAAAAAAAATAACAATCTCACCGACCTAAGCTGGGTTTCACATAGTGCTAAAACCAAAGAAATTTTACCCGATCATATGACATTCTCATATAAAATATTAAATCTTCATATTAGCAAATGCCACTGAATTTTGCTTGAATTTTAACCAAATTTGAGAGATTCCTTTGGGTCTCGCACCGCTACTAAAACCGCCACTGTAAACATAGTAGATGGTGGCACCACACACTGGCTGAGATTGCGTATTGGCGGGATCCTCTCATATTTCATAGTCGTGGCCCAGTCAAAGGGGGCTGCTGGCTGGTCGAGTCTGACACATACATGGCGCTCTTTGCCATAAATAGAATACGTTTGCAGCAGGAATTTAATCTTTATGAAGACATTTACACATCCGCGGCGTTTTAATCATAAATTGCACAAGAGGTACTAAGTACATGCTTTTACTTTCAATGTTACTACTTTCAATCTAGCATGTTTAAATCAAATTTCTAAAAGAACTATATTGGCATTCTGGCAGATCCAGGATTTTTTAAAGGGAGGGGCACATTACGTGATTTCATGTATTTCCTTGTGAGCCATTGAAAACCTATGTAAAAATAATTATTTTCATGACATATAGATCTAGTTGTTATTTTATTAACATTGATGTACAAGTAAGGTTCAAATTTATGCTTATTTCTTCTTAAGTTAGAATATGTTTTTTATTTAGATTTAATTTTTAGGCCACTGTTGGCGTCAATAAAATATTAAAAATGCATAATTCTAGTCTTATAGACTGAAATACTGCAAAGATTGAAAGAAACAAATACAGTATGCAAATTGGTATTTTATTTGATTTCATCTTTGATCCTCATACATATCATCATAGTTTAGATGTCCTAAATCAAGAGGTTTTTGAAAATAAACTTTTAAGTCAGTAAGATGATAAAAAAAGTTAAAAAACCCTACCTAACCTCGGCAGCATATTTTACAGCAAAGAATAGAGGTTTTTGAAAATTTTTTAAAGTCGGTCGGATGATACCAAAAAAAATTCACGTTATTACCTAACCTTCGAAAAAATTCCTGTTTAAGAATGAAAAAATCAAAAAATCTCCACCCCCTGCCTAACCTTTTGAAAATTCAACCTGACCTGAAACAAGAATATTATTTAAGTAGGCCTAATTAGGGTTTTTAAAGGACACTGCTTTTTTTCATTTAAGTGTGTCTTTGTGGATCTATCACAGTCTCGAAAACAACAATTAAAATCACCCCCATTGTCAACTCATTATCAGTTATCTTAAGCCTATTTACCCATTTGATTGTATCTTCAAAAAGAATTCCTCTATCGTTTTCGTTATTGGGAGCATATATGTTCACGAAAAGTACTCCACATTCAATAAGAGCTTTCTGCCATCATTATCATAATGCTCACTTATAACAGTAATTTTCATTTTAGGATTAAATAAGATTAAAACACATCTGCTATGAGTTGAATTAGATAGACTGTGAAAAATGTTACCTTGCCAATTACTGTTTACATTATGAAAATTTGATTTAGTGCAGTGTGTTTCCTGCATGAATATAACATCAGCTGTCTGTTTTTGAAACCATGAGAGCACTTTCCTTCTCTTGGCCTCAGAACCTAAACCTAGTACATTAAGTGTTAGAACTTTTATGGACTTAGTTTTATACATTGGACATCAAAATGAATATAGATATAATAATGAACAACCATAAACGATGTGTGCACAATGCATATACAAGTAACATGCCTTTAAATAGAGTGTACTCATTCATCCATTTTTTAAACATGTCTAACATTACGATAAATGTAGTAAATATTCAAATTATGCACTTCAGGGGTGAATGGTTACTCAAATTATGCATAAGGAACCACTAAAATTGACAATTTTGAATGCCTGTATTTACAATCAATAATATTATATATTATACATTTTTGAAAAGTTAAAGTTCAACTTGCAGTTTAACCTACAGCAATACTTGATTATACATTGTTGATAAATATTCATTAACCTACATTTACTAACCTACATGCTATTTGAATATGCTCTGTATGATTTCATATGATAACATTTATACCAGACTCTTAATACTAATCCACCAGCTTTTTACCACCATCATATGCAATACTGTTTATTCAGTTCAATGTTTAAAAAACGGGGGTTGGGTTCTTTTACGTTTATTTCTTCTTAAGAATTATTATCAGCATTTTAGGTGGAGCAATATAGCGAACATTTCATCGTTTCTTGCTGGTCCTGATCCTGATTAAATTGCATACATATATCAATCTAACTACATAACCACACTAAGAAGACCTTGCAGAGACCATATTGAGCTTGTGGGGGATATTTTATTCACATTTCTTGAGACTCTCTCATGGAGGTTCAAACTATAAATTAAAGATACAAATCATGAAACAAAAATTAACAGATCTACATCATAGAGACAATTTAGGTGTAAATAACAACAATAATACAAAGAAACTTACGAAAATGCTGCATATGTTGAATCACCACAAACTCAAATTGAAAATATCAAAAAGAAAAAGAAATCATAATCATAGTAAATCATACAAAAGAATGAGGACACAGTGCAATATATTAAATATAGTAATCCCAACAGATGATTGAATTATACACAGCAAATATGCAGCAATGGTAACAACAGACTACGTTTATATTATAATCACTTACCCAGATATGTTATTGCAAAAAGAATAAATAAAATTTCAATGCTGTTGCATGATCTCAATAATGATAGAAGTGTTTAATCAGTCAATGTGTCCAATGCATAGAAAACTAGTTTTAACTGTAAATAAGCACACAATACAACATAATCTAAATATCCTTCATTTTGTCGGTGGAATGTTCTTTTGCTTCACATTTGGTACTTCCAAATTGGTAACAGTCACTAGAGGTGGGAGATAATTGATTTGTAGGTTTGACATTGCTTGATGTAGTAGGGATATCTATCCGCATTCGTCTCACAGCCATTTTCTTTCGGTAATCTTTCATCGTTGGCAGACTGATACCTGTAGCCTTCCCTAGGGCTGTTGATATTGGTGGAACCACTGATTACCATTTGACGATTGTCGCATATGTAACAAAATTAGGTCTCGTGTAAGTCATCCAGTGTTCAGGAGTGACAGCATTCCTTTAGTCTAAAGTAGGTTATAGATATATATGTTGCACTGGACTAGGTTTAGTTCCCCTTGGTTACACACACACCTTGTAAGGACTTGTTTCTCTTTACTATGGCCACTATAGGATTAGAGAACCAGTACACTCAAGTACTGGGTTAAGAGATATTAGCTCTCAGTTCTATCCTAGACACTGTACAGGCAGTAGGTAGGGCTGGCAACCTATTCTCGATGAGAATAGGCCCTCAAGAAACATCTTCCTTCTGAGCACTAGCCAGTGGCTAGCGCTCGTGTACCACCAGGTCCTGTGTGGCACAGTCGTAGGGATGCCTACGGCGTGTGCGTGTCAGCATCAGTGCAAAGTCCTCCCCGTCAGGAGGCCTTTCGTGAGACCTGAGGTAGACACCGGACGTTGCTGGGCATAAGGGACCAAACAAGAAGTCATAAGAAGTGATACACGAGAAGTCAGGAGAGTTGGTAACAAGCTCTGGTGGATCATGCCGCGTCCATCCCTGCGCTGGGTGGCCGTGGGCGTGAGCGCCATCATCGTCTCACCGGGGGACGCCGTGACGTATAGCCTAATTTGTTTACACATACAACCTATCGGGAAGATCATTATCAAGCAGAGCCTGGGGTCTATATCTGTCGCGCAGTAAACTTACCTTAGTTCTTGGACATCTTGTCTATTGAAAAACATGCAAGAAAGTTGAATTTATTATTTAGGTTTTACAGCCAAAAGGATCCCTCAGTCCTTATTTGCTCAACTCTGCTGGCCGGGCCTGGTCTGGGTCCTCCTTGCTAACATGGCAGACATGAGAGTTTCTTCTGATGCATTGAACAAGACAAGGATGATTTTGGAGCATATAGTCACTGCGTCCCATTGTTTGTTTACATCTAGAGACACTGCCCCCAACCTATCGTAGATTTCCTTACTAAGTAATTTGGGGGTAGGGGGATGTCTAGATGTAAACAAACATTGGGAGTCGGTGACTGTGTTGGAACAGATTCTTATGCTGGTATTGTTGAGAATAATACAAGAAGGAAGCTACAATTCAAGACTTTATTACTATTTAAACCATAATGAATACTAATGAATGACTAAAATAACAAGCTTCCTTAAATATTACAATTATCTTCTATACAGAATCACAATGGAAAAGAAACCCTCTCCTAATGCAAACTGGCTTTTATACGCCCTCCAACTGAGTTGATGAAACCAGGTCAGAATATAGAGGGTGCTAACTTTAACATTATGGGCAACAAAATAATAAAAGACTAAAAACATAGTAGTTTAACTTTGGAACATAGAATCTAATTTATGTACCTAATCTCTGATGTATATACGTACATGTGCGCAGGAGAAGGTCGCGTATTTTTAAATTGTTTCAAAGCAGCTTTCATGTTGAAAATTGAAAAGTAATCCAATGAAGTTAAAAACACACTAAAGTCAAGTAAATATCTACATAAATGATATATCTTGGTCCGGGTGCCCTATATACACCTAGTAGTGGTAGTCGGGGCTTAATGGTTTTGTGCCTGTGAATTGCTTCTGTGATTGGTCAGTTACCTAATTATCAGTGACCACAATGTTAAAGTGTAGGTACCCAAATGTTACAGGTATATGTCCTGTGGCACACTACAATAATAGACTACCTTGGGTGAATAATTCATGTGAAAGTTATGTGCATTTTGTGCTGAAAGTCCTACCTAATTGTCAGTGTATTAAAGCCACGATTAGATAATTAGGAAATTTGTGGGATGCTGTACTAAATCTCACTGATGAAACTCAGAAAATGGTGAAGGGAGCTACAACCGTTGTTGCCACTAGTCTTGAGACCCAAAATGTCTGCCAGTACGCTTAGTTTGGGGCATGGTCGAAGATTTTTCAGTCATCAATATCTCCCATAGTAAATTAATCTCATAGCAAACTGTTTCGATTATTATATCAATCGGTGGAACATGTCTTGCTATTTGCTGAACATCTACATGTATATTCAATTTTCACAAAACCCTCATGTTCCAAGACATTGGTATGTTTTCATTCCTCTTATTCGGCATTCCACAAATGATCTCACTTGCAACAATTTCGTATTAATCTGCAGACGCTCATTCTGTGAACTTTGACACTGGACTGAGAACTTGTCCAGTATTCGCAGACTCGCACTCTCTTGTAGGAGCAGAACTGTGAGGGGCTCTAAAAGTCCTCAATTTCCAGCTCCTCAAATTCATCTCCTATTTTGAAGGCCATTCCAATTGTTGCGGGGTCTAAGACAGTTGCAGTACTGTTCAACAAATTGTACTCGTGGAAACATTTGTTGTCTTCGAGAACTTGGTCGTCTAATATAGTTGACTCCGTAGCCGGCACGAATATAGATTGTTTCTTACCACGAATGATAAGGTGAATATCCATGTCGAAAACTTGCATGACCATGATGGCGTCTAGGTTTGATCTCTTCACTAGCGTAACTCAGGGAAAAAAGTGCTTCGAATGTCTACTGCATTTACGTAGTTTCTTTTTTGTACCAAACAAAATACTTTCAATTTTACCCAAATGTAAGGATAGTTTATTTTTATTGGCGTCCTTACAATCCCACCGGAGGAAGCCCTTGGTCTTCTTACTCTTCCTCTGCCTGTTTTATTCTAAGTTGGTACCATGTTTACATGTACTAAATTTTCCATTTGACTCATGCTTCTAATGGTGTTAGTGTACTCATATATCTACCGTAAAGGTCAATAGTTCTGTTTTTCATTGTGATTATTTATCCACTGACATGTGCCTTGCATCATTTTGAGTGAAATTATGATGAAAAAAAAATCTGAAGTGTAAATCTGTTTTAGTATTACATTTGCAAGATAATCAATTTTTATGTCAAGTGCATAAATGCAGTCTCCTTCGAATTGATTTTTGTGCTTTTGCACGTTATCACTTACCTAGAAACTGAAACGATGTATACTTTATGATTAAGAACTTTATGAATTTGATGAGAGAACCGCAGAATGAATGCCTCCGAAATATCTTCAATGCTATCCAATACATCTAATTCATCATACTCATCTGACTCATCTGCCTAGTTTCCGTGTCTTTTCGGCATTTTGAACAAGTCAAGTGTTAACACTGTGTTCACGTGACCAGCTTCCCACTGTTGTCACATGGAGAATACATAGACTGTGCTCTTGAATGGAGCTTCCCTGTTCAGCCGATTTCTCAAACATTAAAATTCAAACAACAGTTGTAGATGTTAAAAGGTGCCTAATTCAATATCGCACCAGTATTGAGACATTGAATATTAAAACTCAGTGGTGCGTATCCAGATTTTTCATTTTATACACCTCAGTATGCTACATTTGATGACATATGACCTCTGAAATATCTTCAATGCTATCAAATACATCTAATTCATCATACTCATCTTTTTCATCTGCCTAGTTTCCATGCTTTTTTAATATCGTTAGTAGAAATAATGTTCACGTGACCAACAACCCACTGTTGTCGGTTGAATACTTCCGACTGTGCTCTTGTATGGAGCTTCCCTATTCAGATGCAGCCGAGGGATTCTCAAATAACCTTGTAAAAAAAGAAAACTTGGTCATTTGTGTTCAGTATGTTGCACATGATGCATATGACCTTGTGCTTTAATGCATAGAACATAAAAAAACAAAAAGATGTTTATTATTACCACCTCAATATCGTAGCCAAAATAATGAGTATCAACAACACTTCGATTGCTATATATATGAATATGATCGAATTCCCCCATAGCCTTGTATCCAGAAATTTTGTCATTTTATCATAAGCAGTTTCATTGCGATTCTCAATGTGCAGGGCATTAAAACATGCCAAATGAGAAAATACAATAACCAGTATATTTATCAAGTAATATTCTCTGTTTCCAGTGTGGCATTTTGTTGCACTTTTGTAATCCTTGGGAAAAGGAGCATCAAACCAGCTTCTTGATTATAGACATAAACATTGATAGCATTGATTGATATTTGTAACAGTGACAAATTGCAAGGTGTTTTTCAACTAGATTGTATGGTTGTTTGTATTTCTTTTTTATATTAGATATGCTTTTTTATCCAAAATATGAAAATATATACAGAATTTATTCAAATAAATGTTTTCGACCTGGTTCCTATTCATACAAAAAATCATTACAGTTGTTGAGACCAGAGGATTTGAAGGATTTTGAAGGTGATCTTTTACGAAGAAATGAAGCAATGCAAACACGGAAATATTTATGATATTTGTATATGTTCATCTAATTTTCTTACCTCATAGTTTAGTCTTTGTAGTCTATGTGTCAGGAAATAAAAAAAAACTATGTTTAACAACAGGGTTATTGCTTTCATTTAAGCTGGTCCACACATGCAAGTGTAGATATCTCCATTTTTCTTCCGATTTTCCTGCTGAAGAGCGATGGTTACCTGTAGCTTTTCTTCTTCTGATATTGCGGCATCTCATTCTTTTCATGTTTCTTACTAATACATATCTAATACATATCTTCCATGAGGTTTGTGCCAGAGGTAATCTTTTTTGGTGCGTGATTGGTACTTCTTGCCAGTGGAGTAATGTTGGTAATGATTCACCATGGCTGGTTTGTATTTTCATATACATATATATTTTATTGTGTTGTTTTTTGACACCGTGTATCACACTGATTCATGACACCTGCTGTGTAAAATTTAATTCTCATACCTCACCGTCTTCGTCATGGCAGCTGAAGAGCTCAATACTGGCAAAAGGCATCCAGTTTTAAAAATATGATAGCCAACTCTCTGAAAAAGCGTAAAACTCTGGTAAAAGGCATCCAAGATTTTAAAGAAATGTTAATTTAACAGTGTCATTGGGATGTTAATTTTAAATTACTTTATGTAAAAATTCATTGAGGAATGACATTCACAGTGTCTAATTCATTTTAATGTTACATTTTAATAATTATTTATGCTGCATATTGTGCGCGATAATCAACACATTGTCATCTGTTGTTAATTTCTGGGCAAAATTGGTAAGTTTTTTGCACTACAAGAGCGAATATATGAAAACAGCATAGATCGCATAATTCAGACACATATTGTTAATGGAATGATCAGATAAACAGACATTTATCTTCGCTCTCTCCAAAACATTTAGCTTGCCAATTTTGTTAATTGGGTTAGCTATTTAGAAGCAGTTGTCAATCAAAGTTGAAGCTGATATGTGTAAAACAAAATTATAAATAAAATTTCAATGCTGTTGCATGATCTCAATAATGATAAAAAGTGCTTCATCAGTCAATGTGTCAATGCATAGAAACCAGGTTTAACTGTAAATAAGCACACAATACAAATGTATGTATTTTTATTTGTCATTCTAATACAACATAATCTAAATATCCTTCATTTTGTCTTTTTGCCCTTAGTCTCTCATTTCTCTCCTCGTATCCATAAACTTTTGCTGCATTTCTGGCATTGTATTTTCCATAATAATAAATAAAAACATAAAAAATAATGATATGACCAGAGGTCGGTGGAATGTTCTTTGCTTCATTTTTGGTATTTCCAAATTGGTAACAGTCACTAGAGGTGGAAGATAATTGATTTGTAGGGTTGACATTGCTTGATGAATTAGGGATATCTATCAGCATTCGTCTCACAGCCATTTTCTTTCTCTCCTCTTTCATAAACTGGCGGACTTCCGGCCTTGTAGCTTTCCCTTAATAAGCTGTTAATAATGGTGGAACCACTGATTACCATTTGGAATTTCTTACATATACGACCTATTGGGAAGATCATTATCAAGCCGTCCAGCAGCTGTGCCGTGAAACCTGCCGGGGGGGACATTGAACCGTGTGAGGCAGCGGGGCCGCTCGGGGGATGGAGGAGATGGATGGACAAAGCAAATGCCATGCTGCTGCTGCTGCTGCTGCTGCTGCTGCTGCTGCTGCTGCTGCTGCTGCCATCATCCAAGAGGCTGTACATCGCCATCATAGTATGAATGTTATTAGACATCGCTCCAAACATCTTCTTTATCCAAAATCTATATTATTATATTTATCCAATGTCTATATCTGTCGCGCAGTAAACTTACCACAGTTCACACATCCTGGGATGGTTTTGGAGCATATACACACTTCGTCCCAATGTTTGTTTACATCTAGAGACACTACTTATATCAACTAGATGGGTTGAGTGATAGAATTCTTATATCAATACGTGTATATCAGGAAAAGCCACTATTGGCAATAATTCTGTATGCCACCGCGGTGGCTCGCTGCAACAATGTTTTCAATGACAAGTGAAGTTGTCCATGGAGAGCTGCTATGTACGAGACGGACGTGCCATTTAGCACGTCGTTGCAGCCCGCTAAAGTTACCACATGGTCTACCCCATGGAATAAATGATTGTACATTTGCACCCTCTCCTGTATTTTTTGTATGCCCTGGCCGGGGTTCACCAGGGCCAGACATAACACAACTTCCCCGTCGGCACGGCATGCTGTTCCATACTCCAGATGTGCATCCCGGCAATGGGAATGAGTGCTTAGTGTCTATGATGTGGCGAACTTGGCTGTCGCCCGATGACACAAACAGTTTTGAACATACAGTCCCTCAATTCCCCGAGCAGTTTGCGAGGGGGTGTTGCTCCACCGCCTCTCTTACCCACGACCCCAAAAGTGGTTGCTTTCGTATCCTCGGCGAAGTTACCCGTGGCAGAGCGAGGGCGCTGAGAGTCTTCACACTGGTTGAACTTCTCAGCAAAAGCAGCTCTCTCATCAAATCCATCTACGGACACTGAGCCACCTATAAAGTAAGAAAAAAAATATCATATATGTGTGAGTTTGCCCAACTTTGCATGTTACTATCACTGTATCACTATGTGATCATTCT
>CM032661.1:43240344-43263348 GCA_019095985.1 Streblospio benedicti
AAGAACAAAGGAGATCTAAGGAATGGATCCCAAATTTGGAATATTTGTAATGTTACAGAGACAGATGAATAAAATTATAATAATTCTGGTTGAAAAATGTGATACTTAACACTATAATTCCATTGATACAAAATTTTTGTAAAAAAGTGGGTCTAAAATTTACACAGATGTACATGCCGATATCAGAGACTCATTAGCTATGATACAAGTACAGAATTATGGAAACGAATAAAATAATATAAGTTCACACGAATACAATTGAAGGCACGTGGGCTCATGCAAAGAAACACTTCAGGTCTATCAATGGAGAGAGACGTACACAGTTCATATTACATTTGTGAGTTTTTTCCTGTGGAAAATAATGCATTCAGTCTGTGATTAGATCATCACGAACATGTTCTTTTTTTTTTTTGCTATTCCATTCTTCCTGTATGGGTGCGTGAGGACATTGTAAATCAACAGGATGATGTTTTGATAACAAGTGCTTTTACAACTTACCTAAAGTAAGCTGCTTGTACCATGACACTACATTTGAATAAAATGTTTTTATAAATAAAAATAAAAAAATAATTTCATTGCAAGTTTACTTGATAGTATGAAATGGTAGTCCTAACCCGACTCGGAGGCATAAAGTCTAATGACCTAGTCACATATAATGATATATTCCCAAGTCCAACAAATCATAAATCATTTCAAATACATGTAGATATTCTTTAAAAGGACAAATTACAATATGTTGCATGCGATTGCCAACACACACTATGCCACTTAGAATTTTATTTGATTTCAGCTTAAGAAAAATGACAATGAGCTTTAACTAACAACATGCTAATACCTGTTTTGTTTTATTTCAGGGACGAAAAAGGGTAGACCCCCAGATGGGTTTTTACCCTAAAGATCGAATCATCAGGACTTTGTCACTGGTGCTCACAGACCGGCTGAAGGAGGGGACGCCGGTTGCTTTCCGACAGGCCCAGGAAGGAGGGCCTTGGCAAAGCAGCGACAGTTATGTCGTTGTGGTGTTCCGGGTGACGAGAGCACCCGCCAGGTCTTCTTTCAGGACCTAACAGTCAAGCGACTGGTGCTCGATCGATTGATGGTTGAGGGTGACCGCGACCTCCACCATTTCACGCCAAACCCTTACAGGGTTACCAAGGGTGATGATGTGGTTCGGGCGTGGGAGAATTTCTACTCTTCAACCACAATGACGTACACACCTCATCCACGCCGGGAGATGTGAGCGCCAGCTGGCAGGTTGATCCGAGGTAAGTATGTTTGTCTTGTCAAAAGAGATGATGACTATGTTTTTTATGATCTTTTGCTTAAGATAAGGATGATTTCATTGGTTGATTGAGATGTGGGGATGGGGGGGTCTGTTTTTACTGAACTATTGGATGTAAAATAACTTGCACAGAAAACATCAAGAAATCCAAATTCTATGCAGATGGATTACACTTGCTGCAAAACCACCAAACAGGATATAGTGCAACTGATTGTTACTAGATTACTAGATTACTAGATTATCTATGTATCTCTCTCACAATCAGTTTTTCTCACACACCCTGCAACTAGCCATCAATGAAGGCAGCAATCTAGTGAGGCATTTCAATATGTCATGCACAGCAAATGCTGCATTGAAAAAACCAACAGGATGGTGAGCCAAAGTCCCTTATTTTTGAAAAGGATATTTTTGTATCGAAAAATTGTTATTTTTTTGAAAATAAAAAAAGAAAATAAAAATGAAACCATATGCTACATACCAACTACACAGTATTACTTATCCAATCAGTTCCCCACACGCTGGAATAGCGAGTTCTATATGGCAAACAGGTTGATGGAGCTCAGAATTCCGATATTTAAAGTGTTAATGGATGTGGACATTATCAAGCCGAAGGTGAGGTCGAGCATGGACTTGTCGGATGCATCGTGGAAGGTCCTCGAAGCCATCGTCCCAATACTGAAACCGTGAACTAGCTGTTCAAAGTGGACATTGGAATATCATTCTACTTTTGCTGGAAAAAGGTGCCTATTGGAAAGATTATTACAAGAAGATGCATATACCTATTCGTAATGTGATGACTTTGTTTGAAGGGCAGCACGCACCGACCCCTTTTAGAGGTTGACGCGTCAGTTGATGCAACAGACAAGGAACAAAACGCAGTGTTGCACGTTGCAGCATGGGATGGAGAATCCACAACCACCACCAATATTACACGTCTCTTAGAAGCAGGGGCAAAAAATAAAAATAAAGAGGGTGAAAACTTACCCCCACTTATATACATGAATAAAAGAACACAAGATATAATTATAATTATTTTTAAGACTGAAACAATCTTTTGTTAATTATTATTTCAGGCCTCACCAGAGGCACATGGAAGACGGGACATCATGCCAGAGCTCACACATCGGCTGCATACTTTAGCAGGTGCATAATGGCCAATAAGTGTGAGATGGAAAAAACAAAGACTAAATTGTGTTTGCTATGACTAAGTGCAGCACATTACATCCAACTGTAAAAGAGTGAGTAAAATGCATTATCTTTTGGCGCTTTATGAAACATCAAAAAGATTCATTGTGGTTACGTTCATACAGGAATAGATGCACAAGGCCGGGTGAAATCCCAGGCCGAACGACTTGCAATTGTTCCCGAGTTGGTGTGGGGACGGGGAGGCTTGGGGTATTGTACAACCCATCAGTAACCCCTCGCACCTCAAGCTTCCCAACTCCATAAAAAATTAAGAATTCGTTTGAAGGGAAGCACGCACCAACCCCGTGAAAATAAGTGTACCTCATTTTGGAGTTTGACGCATCAGTTGATACAACAGACAAAGAATAAATCGCGGTGTTGCACGTTGCAGCACGAAATAGAGAATCCACAACCACCACCGATATTACACGTCTCTCAGAAGCAGGGGCAAAAAATTAAATTAGAGAGGGTGAAAAATTATCACCACTTATAGGCGCCGTCAGTCACGCAATGCTTGGTATCATTGGTATTTGTTTACAACACAAGTCATCACAATTTTCATTTATTGTTTCTGGATGTTATTTGCCAGACAATAGTCCACGGGGTAGGGATAGCGTAATCTTGTTAGCCATCCACTCACCAAGTCCTTTATTATGATAAACCAAACTTGCAGACTAATTAACCCTACAAAAAGTGAACTAGGAATAACAAGCATACAGATACTTGAAAGTATCGTGGTCCACACTGTAAAGGCAACTAAGTAAGCTTATGGAGAAACACACGAGCTGTACTAAGATTCATTATTCATTCACTTCAATTATTACTTGCTTTTATTTCCAAATACACTCTAAATTCTGATGAGGACAACAGTCGAAAACAGTTAAAAAAATAATTTGTAGTTTTTTTTAGATATATTTAGTGATTATATTTTGGAATTTAGCATATTTATAAAGAACAGCTATATAATATTTTAAAACGTAACAAACTTGTGGAATGAAAGGTGACAAGGATTATGCAAACTATGGGTAACAAAACTGAAGTTAAGATTTAAGTAAAGCACAACATGATGGCAGTAGTGTTGGAACGTCCATTGAAATTGATGTCCACTAAACTGCCATTACTACAGCAATGTAGATTTGCTGAAATATATGAATAAAGATGCTTAAAAAAATGCTGTGAATAAAGTACAATCCCTAAAGATTCAGACTCCGATTCAACAATTCCCCGTTACATTGCAGGAAGAAAAATCACTCTGTGTTTTTCAGAGTACTCAATTGAGGATGACTTTGATAATTACATCTGCCAAATATGTCGGCAAAGCTTAAAAGTCTTTGAACCTTGTAAGTCATATGACATGCAGCCATCTGACATCTGTGTGTAAAAAACAATTTGACCCATCAATATAATCTCATCCTTCTCGCTATGGGGGCACACAAACATAAGTGTATTTATTGTAATGCACAGTTCCTTATACTGGACAACTATATCTATCACATGGAAGGATGCAAAATGTCAAAGGTTGCAAAAATGATGGAAATCAGCTGATTAGTGCTCAGTCCATACTTTTTAATAGAAACGGCAATATCAGCACAATTCATTGCACTAGTCGGTCACTCAAATTCCCAAAACAACAGCTTTGGTAAGAGGCACAGTATGCTAGATGGGGTCTCAAATAATAAGCAAGCAAGATATACGTACTAGGTTGTTTGCCATTAAATCACCATACACTTAAAATATTAGCAAAAGCTTTTTATGGAAATCAATTAAATTTTACTCTCTCCACAGGTAATTATCAAGCAATATGAACGACACTTGTTACACCAGTTTCCTCTTCAATTTGATCCAACGCCACGTTTATTATGTTCTCTATGACTGCCTCTCACCCATTTCTAGGTTGACTTCCCAGAGGGAGTGGTTCGTTGTCTCTGCCCCCGCAGTCCGGCCCAAATGCCTAGACCCACCCAGGCAGTCTTGACCCACCCATGGCATCTAGCTGGCCAGCGAGGGCGTCTAGCCTGACACCCAGCTCAGCAGATACTCTACAGAGCGCGCGCTGAGGCTGCTCCAGAGGTTCTCGCTTGTAGTGGCGAGCCATAGACCACATACAAATCACATTCTGGTAACGATTGCAGATCTTCTAGATGAAGTGTTTAACACAGAGAGAAGATCTATTGAAAAAAGGTTTGAAGAGATGAAAAGCTCTTTTCTCTGCTTGCTGGGAAGCATCTTGTAGTGGCGAGCTATAGACAGAGATCCGCCGTGGAGAGATCACCGTGTACCGGGGAGGGGCTACACGAGATCAGGAGACGGACACTCTCGCATGTTCCATGAACCGCTCACGAAACTAAATTCTCCGTCATATTGGGAAGTCCCCCTCTCACTAATAACACACAAATAAATTATGAAAAAGTAGAATAGATGATTCAGTAAAACATCTCAACAACAGTACAAGTTGGCTTTAGCTTGCACATACATTGTATAAACATCAGCCATGAACATGATGATACGAAGACAAAGAATAAGTGACAGAGAAAATGCTTGTGCTGGAGGCAACAGCCCAGCTCACATCATTACCAGAGGAGGGTAAGTATGATTCATATTATTTCGTTCCGCCTAATGACGTGTATATTTTGCAGCAATGGTTTGCCAACAAACACAAACCCACCAAGAAAACATCACCAGCAGTAGCCAACACCCCAACCCTGCCACTAGCCTCGACCCGCAACCTGTTACCAGAGTAATATAACCTCATTGTCTCGGTTCTTTTTCTAATGTTTATATTGGTCATAAGCTGCTACAAGAAAAGTGGGGAGCATTTTTCATTAGATTGTGAAATAAATGATAATACCATTACGTGATAGTTACATTTTCAATAGTAAATTTTTTGTGTTTTAGTTTGAGATTTTATAATGCCTTTATGATTAATTCTTTTCCAATATTAGATTTTCTAATCAGATTTTCACAAACTGCTGCAGTGAAGTGGCCAGGGTCACCTTTATACTAAAGCCAGTCATCAATAAATCAATAAAATTAAGAGGGATATCATCGATTATAACACGAAGTTTAAAAAAAATTAACATAGACAAATTTTATATCTTTTAGAATGTAAATATTTTTTACAAATTTGTAAATATAATGAGCAGATTTTAACAAATCATTTCCATGGACTTTTTTTTATAGTGGATTAAAAGAAGATTTTTCAAATGTCACAAGACTGAAGATGTCCATTCAGAATGCCATTGAGATATGTTGAGATATGTTACAGATATGTTGCAGATATGTTGCGGCTAAAGTTGTCGGAAACAGCTTGTATATCAATCCGTGCTTTGTAACATCTCGGCGTAAACACTTCATACATACCGGTAAGTGTGTGGAAAAGTTGGAAAGTACAAGTCACGATGAAACAATCCATTGGAGATCAATTGGTTCTGTCAGAAGCGGTGCCTGCTGACTACCAGCTTGATCTCACCGCTGTACCACCGCCGGCTGTGCTAGACACAGAAGCGCCGAGCGTTTGGGTAAGTGGGTCACGAGACTTCATGGGATTTCAAGAACTGGAGATCACCATCACAGCAAGGTTTGGCAGAAGGTAATATTGACATTTGATGTGTGTAATTCTAGATTACAGGAATTCTTGATATATGAAGTACAGCAATACTGAACTATTGGATGTAAAATAACTTGCCCAGAAAGAAACAAAAGAAATGAATGAATGAACATTGGGGATGCTCTAGGAACTTGTTTTATTTGGCATCACAGTTCATAGTTTGATTCCTACACATTTTACTTTATCATATCATATATTTAGTTTGTGTTTGTTTTAACTGGTGGGTCCTGGGGTCATAATTCACTTAAGGCCAAGTACGCAAATGCTTATTTACTTAAAAACGCCCCACCACACTTTTCTACCTCTACATATAAACACTCCAATACAAGAGCTTTTTGCTATTCTCTGCTGAATGTTTTCAGCCGCCGACGGAAGATAGGAAAATTCTGTCCTTCTAGTGATTTACGCTGACATATTCAAGGGGATAGCAGGCCTACCTTTCTGTCCCAAGAGAGAAGCCACCACCTTCAACACCCGTGACGTCTTCTACATCATGCCGCATAAGTGGTTTTGTATTTTGTTTTGTTTCAGGCCCAAGACATCAATTCTCCCAGGAATTACTTCCAAAATAATAGTGACGGAAAGTGCCATCACACCTGGGCATGGAGGTTGCAATATTTGCCAAGGCATACACACAACACCAATTCATAACAATTAGTTTTACTGTACAGTGCCAGAGTTTTTGTTCTACAGAATAAAGAGAAAATTCAATGCTTCTTGATGAGCCATAATGGTAAAACCCCCAATAGAAAATGCCATTGGGCAAAAAGAACCCAAAAAAAAGTGGGTAAAAACAACGCTTTAGAAAAAAAAAAGTCGTTTTGGGTTTAAAATTCCCCGACAAATGGGCACAAAGGGGGGGCAGGGGTGGCCCAAACTTGGGGGGAAAACTACAAAGTTCCCATGGGGTTACATTTTGTTTAACCCCCCACACGTAAATGATTTCAAAAAAGGGGCGACCCCAAACCCCTGAAAAGGGAGGAACAAACTTTGTCTTTTTAAACACTTTTATTAATTTTAAGGGGGGGAAAGGAAATAGGTTTTTAATAGGAGTGAAAAAAAGAGGTCACCCCAAATTTTTTTTTTTCAAAATTTTTGGTAAAAACCCATCTGTTTTAGTCCCAAATTTTTTTTCAAAAATGAAACCCTTTTTTTATTGATTTTTGGTTTTATTTAATTGTTCCGGCCCGCTCTTGCATGTTTTACTTACTGTGATGGTAATTAATGGGGCCCCATCACCTAGTATCTTTCTCAAATCCTTAGTACTGACCTTAGCCTAGGCCGGGGTCGTGGAGCATACAGCACATTGATACCGTAGCGTAGACATGCTTATCACTAGCGTTCATGACCTGTACTTATTTAACATGTAGATCTAGGTAGCACAGAGCAGTGTGCAACCTGTTATAGGTTAGTTTGTTAAATAGTTCTAGAGCACTGCACACCAAGTTCGTGTGTTATTTTTAGGCTCCAAATAATTAGCACACAATAGTGGTTTAATGACACTAGACTCTCCGTTAGTGGTTACTATATTTTAAGTTATGATGCAAGCTTTAATACATACAATGCATAGGCCTATGTGAGATGCGTGCACTGATATGCGTGCATTGAATTTCTTTGCTTTATCATCATTATTAGGATACGTCCCTGTGTCCCAGCTTAGATAGTTCAAATGATTCCCAAGTTAACATTTGATAAATTAAAAAAAAGTTCTAAACATGAAAATCAAAGTCCCGTTCTAATTAAATATGTTTCCTCTTTTTATATACTGGTCAGATTACAAAGCCAAAATTCAGCAAACATATAGGCCTTTTATCTGTATCTTAATTGTTGTTCTGAAGGTCTCCAGGTATCAACGGTGTGCATGTTATAGAATTTTAAGTAAACATTAATGTAGCTGGCTTACACATCATTTAAGCATTCATGTCCGCTTTAAATGTGATTAGATAGGGTGTCTAAATGTGAGTGCTCTTTTCAGACGTGGACTGAACATAGAGAATGAAGACATTTTTGACAAGGACAAATTACAATATGTTCCATGTGATTGCCAACACATTCTATGACACTTAAAATTTTGTTTGATTTCAGCTTAAGAAAAATGACAATGAGTTTTAACTAACAACATGCTAATACCTGTCTTGGTTTATTTCAGGGACGAAAAAGGGTAGACCCCCAGATGGGTTTTTACCCTAAAGATCGAATCATCAGGACGGTCACTGGTGCTCACAGACCGGCTGAAGGAGGGGACGCCGGTCGCTTTCCAACAGGCCCAGGAAGGAGGGCCTTGGCAAAGCAGCGACAGTTATGTCGTTGTGGTGTTCCGGGTGGACGACAACAACCGCCAGGTCTTCTTTCAGGACCTAACAGTCGAGCGACTGGTGCTCGATCGATTGATGGTTGAGGGTGACAGCGACCTCGACCATTTCACGCCAAACCCTTACAGGGTTACCAAGGGTGATGATGTGGTTCGGGCGTGGGAGAATTTCCGCTCTTCAACCACAATGACGTACACACCTCATCGCCGCACATTCACAACTCTGTCTTTGATATAGATAGCACTAAGCTCAGCAAGCCAGAACAGACCGTGGCCAACATCACCGGTCAGTTGGCGAGTGAGTGGACACCACCGGATACTCCGTCCTCGGCGAACGCCTGCAGTCCGGGTAAATCCAAAAAGGAATGGAAACCTCTAACTGATAAGCAGCTGCAGCAGTTGATGGTCAAGCTAGATGATCCCCGCCATGATCTAGACCCCCTCAACCCTAACAACTGAGCAGAGAATTGGTCGACAAGCACTTGCATGAAAATAATCAATAATAAAATTTGTAATAAGTGGTCGCAACTATTTGATGAAGATATTACTAATAATTATTTTTACATGACTTAAAGTTGAAGAATGTAACTTAAGTTGTATAATAATTTATTACCAACTATGGATAATCTGTTCAAATGGGGAAAAACTGATTCTCCTAACTGCATTTGTTGCAAAAATGCTATTCAAAATTCTTTTCATCTATTAATCACCTGTCCTCACTTAAATAACATATGGAACATTTTTAGCCATATTTTTACTACAAATATAAATTCTCGAGAGATTATCATTGGTATAGATAACGAAATGATTATAAACAATATTTTTAGCAAAACCAATTTTATAATTTAAAAGAAATATTTAATTGACAAAAATAAACCAAATGACGTTTCAATTTTAAATTTTATAAAATTTGAATTAGTATACCTTGAAAAAGTATATTCTTCATCAGATAATGTATTTTTTTTTTTTTTTTTTTTTTTTAAAAAATATTTGGTATCAAAATACAAAGTAATAATATTCACATAACAGTTCATTAACAAAACATATGAAGTGCATAACAACATGTCAAAATAAGTTCTAACAAATTTTGCATACCAGTCTGACATTCAAATATAGGCCCTGCACATGTGTGTTTGTGTGTCAATACATATCAGATGTTAAAATGTACTTAATGAAATGTCAATTTTAAAACTTCTTCTAATAACCCAAACTTGAATGTATATGTTACAAACGTGTTATCGCATAAAATAATGAAAGAAAATTTTGTATTTCATGGTTAACAGAAAAAATTCTAACACTAGTAGTGCCTGATAGGAGCCTTACAAGGCATAAGGCAATGTGAATTTTAAAAAAATCCACAGCCTTTAAGGAAAGTACTAATTTCAAACAATATTCAATTTAATTAACAATTCATGAGACATTAATGAATAGTAATTTAAAATTTGTTCAGTATCTTTGTCTATACTTTAAAATTTATTCATTATTTTTGTTAAGAGAACAATAAAACTGATATAAATAAATCATGAATAATCTATCAAGAATATTGAGGAACATAAATAAACCATGAATAATCTATCAAGAATATTGAGGAACATGTATGAAAATTTAAGTGAAATGTAATTGTACACACAAGTTCGACAACAAAATATTTTATAACAATTCACAAATGCAAGTACACAACACAGTAAATTTCATCAGAAAAGAAATGGTACCCAGCTGACCGGTCTCAGAATATATTGTAGTAATATATTATTAAACAGTTTACATGGTACATCGCTTAAAAAAATATTACTACGGCTGAGGATAGTTTTGTACATCAGAAATTGCAAGTTCCAGCTTGCTTTAGTCAATTAAATATTCAAACATAACTGGTGTACGAAAAATTAGTGCATATCTTTCAAGAATATCAATATTCAAATAACATCCAGTTAATAAAAAATTATTTTCCCAATCCTTGCATTGCCAAAAGCAAAAGTTTACCTCTGCCAATCGATTTTAGTTTATTAGCATTTTTATCATTTACCATTAGTTTGCTATTTTGCTTTGGTGGATTTGCAGGACTCAACAGTAAATATTTCTCATCATCACTTTTTCTTTTGGAGTTCTGTTTGTTGATTGAAGGTCATTTTATCTTCAACACTCCTCAGTTGATCACGTCTATCTAGTTCATCATTTAGCCTTGGCCCTAGAAATTCTCATATTCGAGCATTTCTTTTTTGTTTCTTTCTTGTAACTGTTTCTTAGACAGGTTTGATCCACGCGCAAAAATAATAGCAGGATCATTACCATCATGAGGGCTACATTCAATAATGGGAACTGAAGATAGCACACTGGAGCAATTATTATTGATATTCTCCACATTTACAATATTTTTCATTGGTAATTTATTTCCTAAAACACTCTTTGAATTTTGACAATTAGTGTCAAATATTTTTGGTTTCACTGGAATAAAATGTGGCACAACAAGCTCAGGTTCTGTTGTAGCTGGCTCATATTTGGAATTACCATAAGCACTTCCAATAGATGGTTTTCATATTCTAAAGTTTTTGATGCATTAAAATTGCAGTTTTCATTTGAACTGACTGGACTGGATTTTGTGTTTTTCACTATGATGGGGACCAGGCTTGTTGGATCTGTTTCTGTTTTACTCTCAACAGACACTTGATCATCAAAATAGTGAACACCACCAAATCTAACACCATTTTTGGATGATTTTCTTGATAATGGAAGGATGTTTGTGGTTTCAGTATTTTCCATATGATTGTTTAATGAAGAGCTCGGAGGTGGAGAACAGAGTAGCTTTTTAGCAGGTGCTATTTCACTGTATACTTTAATTTCACAAGATGACGTCTTTGGCATTCTGGCTTCATCTTTGCCATACAAATTTGTTAATTATTCATCATCATACAAACCGCTTTTGTTTACCAATTCCTCGCACAATTCAAGATTAGGCAATCCTGTCAGACGAACAACACATTCTTTAAATGGGTCTCCATTTCCTGCATCCAAGTCATTCAATCTGAGCAAAAGCAACTGTACTCGTTCCACACTATGTTCACTTTCCCAAGCTGCTTGTTTGAAATGTAAAAGGCGATATGCTCCTCCAATGTCCTTCGTTACACCTTCTGGTAGTGGACGGGATTCAAATGGAATGTTGCTTTTTGGTTCTCCAAGAACTCTTGTAACGGTAGGCTTGTTAATTCCTTTCTTGTAACTCTTTTCGACCTTCACTCGAAATTTTCCCAGAAGCCAGTTATTGTATGTCTTGATTGCTTCCTCTGCATGTTCTTCTTATAAAATATCTAACAAATGCGTAGCGATATTGTTGTTTTGGTTTTACTTCACTGAAATGAACTTCTGCAACTGCACCACAAGTTGAAAAGACCCTTTTCACTTCACTCTGGGTAACTCCAAGAGACAACTGTCCAATATAAATGCTGTAATAGTCTGGCATTATAGAACTCAGCCACTCAACAAAGTAAGTAAGTAATGATAATGTACAGATAATGTATTATATCGGCAATATAGTAATGAGATTAAATGCATAATATCAAAGTTGTAAAATATTTTTTTTTTTAGATTTCCCACACTACAAATATTTAAAAAAAAATCAAACACACAAATGGAAATTGATTCTTCACCAGATGAGATAAAAGAATCCAAACCAGAGAGCTCTCAGGATGAGGATTTCCTAACACTCTCAGTTCTTCAGTTACGAAGATTTTTGGCCACTTTTGAAAGATATATTGGTAAGAAGTTTCAACCACAGTTATGACTTAGGCAGTCTTCCAGAAAGCTTAAGAATGGCAGTGATTTCTCTGAATAGATGTACAAGGCCGGGTGAACTTGTTCCCGAGTGGGTATGGGGACGGGGGAGGCTTGGGGTGGTGTACAACCACTACATCAGTAACCCATCGCACCTCAAGCTTCACAAACTCCATAAAAAATTAAGAATTCATTTGAAGGGCAGCATGCACAGACCCCGTGAAGGAGTGAGTGTGTAACAAACTATTGTGCTTTTATGAACAACTTTATAGATATTGGTGAGAGTGAGAGTACCAGGTAGAATATTGTGCTTTTGAATATGCATGTGTAAAAATGTAATTTCTAGAATTTTATATTTTTCAATTATGTGTATGTGAGAAAAATACAAATTACATGGACTCTAGATTTTTGTCACTTTTAAACTATTTGCGCTAAAAATTATGAACCCAATTTATTTCGGCATTATCTTTGTATCGGATTGTCCTAGGGTTTGTAGTTCGAGCTGCATTGACTATGTACAACCACTACAATAGTAACCTATCGCACCTCCAGCTTCTCAAACTCCGTGAAAAATAAAGAATTCGTTTGAAGGGCAGCACGCACCAACCCCGTGAAAATAAGTGTACCTCATTTTGGAGTTTGACGCATCAGTTGATACAACAGACAAAGAATAAATCGCGGTGTTGCACGTTGCAGCACGAAATAGAGAATCCACAACCACCACTGATATTACACATCTCTCAGAAGCAGGGGCAAAAAATTAAAATAAAGAGGGTGAAAAATTACCCCCACTTATAGGCGTAGTCGCTCACGCAATGCATGGCATCATTGGTATATGTTTGCAACACAAGTAATCACAATTTTCATTTATTGTTTTTGGATGTTATTTGCTTCTAGACAATAGTCCATGGGGTAGGGATAGAGTAATCTTGTTAGCCATCCACTCACCAAGTCCTTTATTATAATAAACCAAACTTGCACATTAATCAACCGTTACAAAAAGTGAACTAGAAATAACAAGCATACAGATACTTGAAAGTATCGTGGTCCACACTGTAAAGGCAACTAAGTAAGCTTATGGAGAAACACACGAGCTGTACTAAGAATCATTATTCAATCACTTCAATTATTACTTGCTTTTATTTCCAAATACACTCTAAAATCTAAATACTAAATACAATTTTTGACTTCGAACACTACAGGTTCCTTTTGAAAAAGGAAATTTGTGCCATGGCCAGGGAGTTTGAACACCACCAAAAGTGTCTTCAACGATAGAATAAGGAGTAAGATATAATTACACAGTTTGGCAAAAGAAAAAGAAAACTGTGAATGTGAACGTGAAAGTAATTCTACCCAGTCTACCACGTTAACACAATTATCAGCAAGAAAGCGACACAGAATTCAGTCAAGATGTGCCAAATCTCCCGACGTCGAAACACAACTTGTAGAAAACATCATGGCCACTTGACAAGATGGCTTTGCCATCCACCAAAACGTAATACGAGAGAAGGCGTTGAAGTTGGTCAAAGAGCTATATCTGGATGAACAATTTTCAGCCACATCAGGACAGCTATATAATTTTTTTAAAACGTAACAAACTTGTGGAATGGAGGGTGACAACGATTATGCAAAATATGGGTAGCAAAACTGAAGTTAGGATTGAAGTAAAACATGATGGCAGCAGTGTTGAAACCTCCATGAAAACTGATGGCCACAAAACTGCCGTAACCACAGCCGGGAATGAAGAATTAGCAGCACACTTTGAGAACATAGAACACAATGTGGATTTGCCTAGATATATGAATAATGATGCTTTAAAAAATGCTGTGAATAAAGTACCACCTCTACAGATTCTGACTCCTATTCAACAATTCCCTGTTACATTGCAGGAATAAAAATCATTGCATGTTTTTCAGAGTACTCAAGTGAGGATGATGTTGATAATAACATCTGCCGAATATGTCGGCAAAGCTTAATGTAACCTGACAGAAGAGACCATGCAAAAGGACAAATCTTGACAACCGGAGTCAGCTTCAGGTGTAAAGCCTTCATGACATGTGAGAAACAATTTGACCTGTCAATATAATCTCATCCTTCTCGCTATGGAGGAACACAAACATAAGTGTATTTATCTAGATTATATTTAACTATACTACACTACTACTTACTATTTACAACACACTAACGTTGCGGCGACCATCGCGGTGCCTTCAACAGAGTGACTGTTTTGGTACGATGACGTCACAATGGCGCGAACTGGGTTTCCGCCAGGTAGAGTTCCTGGCGGAAAGCAGATGGAGGAGGTTCGGGGGGATGCTCCTGCCTTGAGGTTGAGGCTGAGCTTCGGGCGGTGCGTGTAGATCTTGATGGCTTCCAAGATCTTACGTCGGAAGAGCTGATCTTCTTTGCCTATGACTCTGGCTGACTCACTACTGAATAGATGTCCAGTATTCTGTGTATGGCAGACTGGGTACTATGCGGGTCCAGGTGTTCCTTCAGTCTCGTTTGCAGATTCCTGCCAGTTTCCCCAATGTATGTTTCATGGCATGAAGGGCATGAGATGTCATACAACACTCCACACATTTTCTTTGGGTCGTCTTTGTCCTTGGGTCTAACAAGCAGGCTCTTAAGCGTGTTGAAAGGCTTATGGAAAGACGGGACACCATGTTTCTTAAGGATCCTCTGCATAGTTTCAGATGTGCCTTTCACATACGGAATTCTCACAGGGAACTTCTTAGCCGTAATGTCACTGGTTTCAGATGGTTCTTCTGTTCTCTTTTTGGAAGGAACTTTGAACGCCCAGGGCATGTATCCATTTACTTTCAGCACTTGTTTCACATGTTTCACCTCTTTCACACGGTCTTCCTCCTCGGTTACCAGATGTTCGGCTCTCCTTAGGAGTGTGCGGACTACCGAGCGTTTGTGTTCAAGATGATGGTTGGAGTCCCAGTTCAAGTACTGATCAGTGTGTGTGGGCTTCCTATAAACACTAGTCTTCAGGGATCCGTCTTGTTTCCTCTCAATGTGAGTGTCTAGGAAGGCAAGTTTCTGATCAATCTCACCTTCAATGGTGAATTGAATACTCTGGCTAAGGGAATTCAAGTAAGTTGAAAACTCCTCAATCTGATTCTGTGGTAGGACCGTGAAGGTGTCATCCACATAACGGAACCATACCGATGGATTCACTTGGGGGTTCTTAAGTGCTCTCTGTTCAAAAATCTTCCATCACTATGTCTGCGACAGCCGGTGAGACGGGAGAGCCCATCGGAGCTCCTTTGGATTTGTCTGTAAAAGACCCCGTTTGACACAAAGTAGGTGGTTTCGAGACAAAACTTCAGGATGGTAATAATTTGCTCAACATCTAACTCGCATCTGTCTGGAAGAGTCTCATCTTCAATCAGTCTTCTCCTGATAACCGAGATGGCTTCTTCTATGGGGATGCTGGTGAACAACGCGGAGACATCGTATGATACTAGGACTCTAGGAGGTGGAATTTCTAGATCTCTAATTTTCTTCACAAAATCTTCGCTATTCTTGATGGAGTGCTTGGTTTTACCTTTCAAAGGGTTAAGTATGCTCGACAAGAATTTAGCTGCTGGATATGTGATGCTCCCTATCCCTGATACAATAGGTCTGAGTGGGGTGTCTTTCTTGTGGATTTTGGATTGTGGATTTCCATCTGCTTTCCGCCAGGAACTCCACCTGGCGGAAACCCAGTTCGCGCCATTGTGACGTCATCGTACCAAAACAGTCACTCTGTTGAAGGCACGGCGATGGTCGCCGCAACGTTAGTGTGTTGTAAATAGTTAGTAGTAGTGTAGTGTAGTTAAATATAATCTAGATGAATAGTCCTACTACTAGTAATAGTCTACATAAAGATATAAGTGTATTTATTGTAATGCACAGTTCCTTATACTGGACAACAATATCTATCACATGGAAGGATGCAAAATGTCAAAGGTTGCAAAAATGAAGGAAATCAGCAAATTAGTTCTACAGGCAAAAGACGATTCTGATGCAGGATGGACATAACGGTCTTAAAACTGGGTCATCAACACTCCTTGATAGATTCTCTGAGACAATGTTATACCTTTGTCTAAGTTGCCCAAAACACATGGTCAATATATTGCTGGTCATCCACACAGGATCAGCAACATTTTCACAATGGACAAAAGACCAGAAGAATTTCCCACAATTGATTGACCATGACGATAATAAGGTGCAATCTGTATACTAATGGTATGTCATTTGACTTTAGACGTTCATAGATGATCAGCTTTTTTTTCTTTTGTAGCAACGTATATCAACGTATATCAACGTATATCAATGTATATCGAAGTACATCAACAAATAAACCCTAACGCAATGTCCAAATGTTCAATTCTTATTCAAAGTTCAATTCTAATTCAAATGAGGTTACACTAAAAAGATTATTATTCTTTTGAATATTAAGTCACAATGTGGTTTTGTATTAGTCTTAAGATTCAATGGTATCATATTGTTACAAATAATTAATTATCATTGTTACAATGCGTTATCCACCACACAGTGAATATCATATAAACCGATTTTGTAACAATCTACCGAAGAACAGTTCTGCCAGCACCGTGTACGTTCAATTTAAGTGTACGGACGGTGTTCAATTTCGAACATGAATAATAAAAAGTTGAGTTGGGTATTAAATATCTTTCAGTATAGGTATCACTTTCCATTAATTTTGCTGATAATAATGTGCTGTTTTCAGACGTGGACAGAAATTACAAAATGAAGATATTTTCGATCGAAGAACGCCAAAGGAGGGGCTTGCAATTGTCATGGAAGCTCATCTCTTCAACAACCAAGTCATCCATCATAGGATGCAGAAGGAAAATGGAGCTCTGAAAGAGGAAAACCGCACTCTGAAAGCCCAGGCTGACGAGCTCCTTCTGCAGTGCAATGAACTGGCAGAAGTGGAGCGGCTTCATTCTCCAACACAGCTCCCAAACACCTCCCGCCATCATCCCAGCCAAGGTAAGACTACTACATTTATCCTGCAACGTTTTGAAAGATGGAAGGATGTATGTTAATCCTGGGTTGCATTATTCATGATTTTAACTCCTACTGAAGGACAGTTCTGCCAGCAGTGTTCTGCCCCCGCCTCGCAGCTGCCTCCCAACCCGGCACAGCGCATCAGAATGCAGCAGGCAGACTACATAATTCACCGCTAGAACATTTTGGTAGCTACAAATTGTATGATATTCCCATTTTTTGTTTTATATAGAAACATTTGTCGTGCCTTGGGTATTTTTGTGAAATAAGATATCATATTTGATTTTAAATGACGTTAAATGACTTCATATGATACATTATATGCTAGAACATTTTGCTAAGTACAAATTGTATGAGATTTCCATCTTTTTGTTTTATATAACGAACAGGAACTTAATTTCAAAATTATCAATTATATCATATATTGTTTGCAATTCTCCTAATTTTGTATTAAAGTTACAAAAAGGTAAGTAAAATATTCAATTATTCAATGGATTATATACTTGAAAGATATATATACTTATAGGATAATGTCGGCATCGAATACAGTTGCCCCCAAGAAGAATAAATTCTTTGCAGGTTGATTATTATGGCCGACAAACCAATTGTTTAGGACATCCAGGTCTACATTCAAGGAGACAAGTAACAACGTCCAATGATTGCATGTTTTTGTTTTGATTTTTTGCTTGGTTCGAAAATATTGTCAATCGGGAATTTCTTAACCAATAGATAACCAGATGTTGAGACAACAAAAAATTTGTTTCCATATTAGGACATATTGACTCTAATTAAAGTTTTAATCTTGATTTGTGACTTTTGCAACAGTCATTTGTAAAATTCATTTCATGCATTGAATAACACACACAATCACTGTGATCTTGAAAGATGACTGTTGAATAATTTAACAACCAGACTAACAGTATTGTATTTGTTTTGTTTCAGGCCCAAGACATCAACCCTCCCAGGACCATCACAATAATAGTGACGCCTCACACATGGAACACGTATGGAGTTTACAAAATATAATTCACGCACATACACACAACACCAATTCATAACTATTAGTTTTACTGTCCAGTGCCACAGAGTTTTGTTTCATAGAATAGGGAGAGAAAATCTACTATTTCGACTGAATATGTGCCATTACATGACTGAATATAATGATGATATGATGACAAAAGAGCCTATAGGCCAGTCATGTCCAGGTGATGACGTGGACTGAAGGACAATGGAGAAATCTAGATAGAAAACTCTCTTTCAGATGCTCAAGACGAAAAAAGCCATTTGTAGAAATGTTCTAGGAGCTACAGAACTTATCCCTGCTCCAGAAATGAATAATGTGCCATATTTCATGCTTCAATTTACAAATAATATACTTTTCTTTTACCATCCATGACTTTGGGTGATTGGTGCTTCGTTATTGCAACGTATTTGGACAAAAGCTCACGCGGTTTGGTAACTTTGAAGGTACAGGTGCCCACTTTTCAGTAACAGATGATAGATTATGTATGTTAAACACTATACATACACTTCACTATTGATTAGGTGTTATCGCCAAAGCCTCAAAGCATTGCTCATGTCCAATCTGGTGGCTCACCAATACTTCAGAGTGGTCTGGATAAAGTCCAGCTGAATGTGTCCAGTGCCAACAAGGTTGACGAACTTCAAGCCAAGGTAACACTTATGGCTATTAATTTTAAATTCAAGCCATGGTCATGTAAGCAAAGCAGACACAAAATCGGTTCATCCGACTATGCTCATTGCATTTTATAACCAAAATCACCGTGGCAGGCCTGATAAAATGGAGGTGACAGGTTTAACAAGTAGTCGTCGATATAAATGTCAACAATGTAGCATGTTATAGTTCAGATCAAATTTACAATGCACTTGTACTACATATTATGTCATAAATCGGTCTTTTAGGTTTCATTCAACCATCATTGGCTATAGCCATCTTAAACCAGACAGATTTTGATGGAACAAATTCAGACACATGGCATGGAGCTGCCCACAGCCACCAGAGCTCACATTTGAGCAGCTCATTGCGGTTGATAATGAATTGGACTTGGGCAACTTGCTCCTGGATATCTATATCAATGTACAAACTTCGGACTTAGAAATCACAATGAGCCCTCGCTCGCTTTGGCCAATTTTATAATACTATGATGGCATGGAGGAAAGAAGTAATTATGCTGTTTTTCTTTTTGTATTAACAATTTCAAGATAAATTCAAATGGAACTTTAGTTCAATCATTGGTACAACAGTGTAAAACTTTCATGTCAATACTTCATCTGAATAATTATAATTCTCACGTTACATAGCATCATACTTCAATGTTTATTCTATCTGATTCATATGAAACCAACTATTCAGTTTAAAATGTCCAGATTCATTTTCGTATGCTTGTCACTAACACGTGACCCTAACATTACAATGTTATGGTTTATTTGAACAGTCTTCAAAATGTGCACAAAGCAACACTTTTCAGAGCAGAGTAAACAAATATCATTCTACAGATAGCTTGTATTCAATTGACATTAGAGGATTCTTTCGCCAAGTCTATAAATCTATATCACCTATCCTTCTTGTTTGACACTCATATTTTTCACCCATATCAGGGTCTATCAGAGTAGTCAACATAGTAAATAATGTAATTTTGATATGAAAAGTTTCAGCGTGGGCGATAAAGTACTAGACCTACAAATAAGAGTAGAATATCCAAAACCAATCCCTTCCCTAAGTGGCGAGCATGACAACATGTACATCATGCTTAATGTGTACTGCTTTCTTGGTTTTCCAGATGGCTTTTAATGACGACCATTCCGGTGTCTTGGCCAAAGCCATTGGCCAAGGAGCACGCCTCGCCATGGTGTGCCACTTTTTGTTTCATGCAACCACTAGACAGCATGAAATTGATCAAGGGTTGGAGCCTACACCATTTTCCTTGGTCATTTCAGACGATACAATGGCTAAGTCCAGTAAGTTGCTATGAATTTTCATATTCCATGCATCAATTTCATAGCAAGTAAACCAACACTAACGCCATAAGCGTATGTAATGTTCTATTTTTTTAACAGCGCCAACATAAACATTCTCTTAGTTCTATATCACTATTTCTACAATTGCAATTAACATCATCACCTACTGCATTCATCAAAAGTTTGCGTTAATGCCATGACCAATCAGTGTTCCCCAGAGGGAAAGGATCTTGGTACAAGATTTCAATCACTCTGCACTGTCAAGCCTGCTGCCACATATGAAATGTGTAGCAAAGGTTTTAAAATTAGAAGAAGCCAAGTCAAAAGCGCACCTCTTACAGTACGACACGGAACCGAAAGCCAAGGGCCGAAAAAGAACTGTAAGGGAAGACGCTCGGCAATGGCAACAGCTAGACTTTGCATGTGTTATCTGCATGCTGCATGATGTTTTGATAACAAGTGCTTTTACAACTTACCTAAAAGTAAGCTGCTTGTGCAATGACACTACATGTGAATAAAATGTTGTTGTTTTTAAATAAAATAAAAAAAAAAAGAAAATTTCATTGCAAGTTGATAGTCTATCCCATTCTAAGACTCCCTATTCTGACGCCACCAAACGAAGAAACAGAAGAAAAATGGCGGAGTCAAACGTCCCCATAAACAACTTCATGGTGTTTTCTCAGATTGAATGCAAGCAGATCAAAAAGGACGACCCCGGTATCCACAATGCTGAGATTTCTAAACGCCTGAGAAAGAGGTGGAAGAAATGTATCATATTGTTACAAATAATTCATGATCATCGTTACAATGCGTTATCCACTCACAACGTCGCCAGTGAATACCATATAAACCGATTTTGTAACAATCTGTTTTCCTTTTTGTGTGATTTTTGACCCTTACTTCTGCTGAAAGATTTCTCAATTGATGTCGACTTCATTTGCACATCACTGTGGTTTGCCGTTGTGTAGCAGCAGCTTGCTTTACTAAAACTAAACACAAAACTGACTGGTTATAGAAGTTTCAATTAAATATTTCTCCTGCAGTTATGATTATCCACTGTTTTTGCATTTATTCTTTTTTTTTTTTATTACTACCGTGGTTATATAAAACAAAATTATATGTAACATAATAATAAATTTCAAATATAATAATCAGAATCTTCGCCTATAGGTTCACTTCACGAATAAAGTCGAGGACCCTTGTTTTGGGACCTAAATTGGGTATTTTAAGAAAATATAAGACTTTTTCTGAACATATTTCCTGGCCTCGACGCATAAACAAAGAGACGACGGCATTTCGAATTACAAAGCGCCAAAATTAAATACATAACGTTTGGAAAATAATTAATATCATGCTTATTCTTGATTGGATTTTATGTTTAATAACAAGGGAAATGTGTAGAATACGAATATGATATTCATTTTTCAAACAAAACCACTTTATTATCACAAGTCCAAAATGTTTCGCAATTTTAAGAGGGCTGGCTTAATTTTTGACAAATGATCTGTCGTTACACGTGAAATGGGCATAAAGTAAGCTTTTGAATAACACCAAGAACGCCTTTCAGCCATGAATATTAAGCAAAGAAATCACTCCGATACCAACTGGAGATTTTTAATCTCAGTGGCACAGGCAATAAATCACAACGCAAACAGAGTCACAACGTTTCTAAAAAATATGAGAATCTAGATATTTCGTTTGCCATTTAAAATGGTGGTGGTAAATTTAATTTTGCAATAGATTTAAGAATTTCTTTAAATATTCATTGCACAGATGGATACACTTATCAAAATTGATATTAGATACTTTTGGCAAAGTACCATGGAAATGTTGTATTGATGATAGAGCGCCCAAAGGGTGCCATTCGGGTTAGTTTTTATCAGTCATCATTTTCAATCACTGGGTGTGGCTGTCATCATGGATCTGTCGCCTATAAGTCGACTTCCCCTCTTTGAAATGGATATTTGGGCACCAAATATCGACCTATAGGCGAAGATTTTACGTAATATAATAATTTAGAGAAAACTTAACACTATGTATACACAGCTACCATAGGTAGCATTGCAGAAGCAACACGCCGTTGTTGGTGCTTTTTGTTTCAAGTTTACATCTTTAAGTTGACAGGCTGTGTCCATATGGACAATAAGAAGCTCCTCCAAAAGCTACAAGAAAAACAGTCCAGGCCCACAAGCAAAGTGGGGAGCAGGGCATCTTTTCATTAGATTAAGTAAATAAAATGATAAGACCATTACGTGATTGGAGTTATTATCAAAGTAAATTTTTTGTGTTTTAGTTTGAGTTTTTATAATGCCAAGTGACGATGGAAACAATCCATTGAGATCAATTTGTTCTGTCACAAGCGGTGCCGACTACCAGCTTGACCTCATCGCCGGCTGCGACACAGAAGCACCCGCTGGTGCACCCACAATGTTTACCACCAACATGCTTGAGTTTGCGCCTGCGGACAAGCTGAGAGGTTGCACTGCACTGACAAGCTTTTTGGCACAAGCTTGTGCGCTTACAGAGACCGGCTCGACTGACAAACCTGCCCGGTGGCGACAGCACCGCCCCGGGGCGATGTGACCCGGACCCAGGCTGCCACCTGCAGGAAGTGCCACGGGCAGTTGGCGTTAAAAGCCTTAGTGGGCAATGGTGAATTGATTCAGTTTTTTAAAAAATTTTTTTAACTTTTTGAAATTGACACTGCCTTAGAATAAAACTATCGGGGGGAGTTGGTCAATGCTAAATTTGAGTTTTTCCAGGTCTCTAATGGAAATTTTTTTTCCCCCATTTAATTTTAAGCAAAATAAAAAGGGTAACTGAACCCAAAAGTAAATTTTTTTGGAT
>CM032661.1:43263448-43281361 GCA_019095985.1 Streblospio benedicti
CTTATCCCTGCTCCAGAAATGAATAATGTGCCATATTTCATGCTTCAATTTACAAATAATATACTTTTCTTTTACCATCCATGACTTTGGGTGATTGGTGCTTCGTTATTGCAACGTATTTGGACAAAAGCTCACGCGGTTTGGTAACTTTGAAGGTACAGGTGCCCACTTTTCAGTAACAGATGATAGATTATGTATGTTAAACACTATACATACACTTCACTATTGATTAGGTGTTATCGCCAAAGCCTCAAAGCATTGCTCATGTCCAATCTGGTGGCTCCGTATACTTCAGAGTGCTCTGGATAAAGTCCAGCTGCATGCGTCCAGTGCCAACAAGGTTGACGAACCAAGCCAAGGTAACACTTATGGCTATTAATTTTAAATTCAAGCCATGGTCACTGTAAGCAAAGCAGACACAAAATCGGTTCATCCGACTATGCTCATTGCATTTTATAACCAAAATCACCGTGGCAGGCCTGATAAAATGGAGGTGACAGGTTTAACAAGTAGTCGTCGATATAAATGTCAACAATGTAGCATGTTATAGTTCAGATCAAATTTACAATGCACTTGTACTACATATTATGTCATAATCTGTCTTTTAGGTTTCATTCAACCATCATTGGCTATAGCCATCTTAAACCAGACAGATTTTGATGGAACAAATTCCAGACACATGGCATGGAGTAGAATATCCAAAACCAATCCCATCCCTAAGTGGCGAGCATGACAACATGTACATCATGCTTAATGTGTCCTGCTTTCTTGGTTTTCCAGATGGCTTTTAATGACGACCATTCAGGTGTCTTGGCGGTAGATTTTGCTATTAAACATGACATTCCCCAATTCTGGAGTATTGGAATGTAGGGACTGGTGATGGATGGAAAGCTGGTGGTGGAGGGCCCCTTGATTCATCTTGGCAAAGAAATCACCACCACTTGGGCTACTCGTGAGGCCCATCCTAGTGAACTTGCGAATGGGAACAAGTAGAAAAATAAGTTACATGCCCAATACATAAAAATAAATTGCACTACATTATGGCTCATATTGGTGCATGGTCAGCCCTGTGCCAGGGGAATGAGGATGGGAGTGAACAAAGAAAGCACTCACTGGCTGGAAGAAACAATGGTGGTGCTACATAAGAGAGCCACTTTGATAACTCATGACGCCCAAAGGGTAGGGCTGGAAAAGGTCCAGGAGAACTTTTGTGGTGAGTTTTTAGCCTCGCCTCACTGAGTAAATTGTGTTTGCTGTGACTAAGTACATTGTTTTTTTTGACATGAGTACATGAAATGCATTTGTCTTTCCTTGTAGCTTTGTATTCACTGTCCGGGCGTTTGGTCAACCTTTCCTTACGAGCTGGTGCAGCAGTAGGAATCAAATGCGCACACACAGATTTGACTTGAATGCATGGAGTTTCCAGCTGCTGACACAGCTTGTGGACGGAGAGGCGAGAGTCGCCGTGGGAAGAAGCGCGCCCCTCAGCAGCAGCAGGCTCCAAAGAATAACCCTCAGCCAGCAGCTACGCCCCAAGTTGACCGCCTGCAGCCACCGACCCCCCACAAATGCCCCATAGTCTAGGTGTTTACCGACGCCTCGGGGGGCCAAAAGGGGGCCGAGGTGGTTTAAGGGGAGGTCCCCGGAAAAGAAGCTAGATGATCCACGCCATGATCTAGACCCCCATCAGCGCTGACAACTGCCCAGAGACCGTAATAGACCTAAGTGTTTGACATTCAATCAGAATATGAGACGCCAGAGGTCAGGGAATTGGTCGACCAGCACTTGCATGATACATTTGTGCCGTTTATGTTCACAGTATGGCAATAACAACTATCCCCTATAGGATACAGTGGGGGCGAGATATCTTCGTAGGTATTGAGTGTATATTACTATTTTTAGAATATCTAATTGTTAAAAAGTTATTGGAATTGGCTGAATCTGAAAAAAAAACTTGAAGGCAGTTATAACATTGTGGATTACCAATACAACTTATTGAAACAATAAACACCAATTGAAAATTGATCATTATGAAGCCTTATTTCATATTCACGGTCCATAAAGTGCTTCATTCAAAGAAGTAAAGTGTGATACTGCACGAACATTACGAATACATGTGCCTGGTCACTTGGTGGTAAATGCAAGCAGCTTGTGCTAATGTACAAAATTATCACTGTCTGATTGCATACTTTTGCAAGAATTATTGACGATTAAACTCACTCCGCCAAAATACTTCAACGATGCATGTCTCTGGTGCCCACTTGTATCTGTCAGTTATTGAAATCCTGTGGATCTATTGGAACGTTCCTCATGTTTCAGATGGTTGTGCACAACAGCACCAGCGAGCCCCCAAAAGGTGTACCTCTTTGAGCAGGAAGAAGACTAATAAATTATGATCTTGTTGTGAAATTGTTTGTAGTGTGCGCTTATTAATCTTTTTAACCAACTACTAATACAAAGGAATCAAGGTCTAAATTTGTGGACTGAACTCAGTCAAAATCGTGAGTCTGGTGAAACTCTGGATTCATTGTAGTAGCTCATTTAGTGAGATGGCACAAAGATGAAGAATGAACAGTTTCTTAACATGCATGATGATTTTCCCAATGTTGTTGGGATGCTCGATTGTACGATAATACGTATAAATTGCCCAAAAGGGAGGATACAGAGACTATATTATCATAAAAACAAACATTGTCATTTTGTGAACACTCTTGTGATTATAGACAATCTTGACAATTTTGTTTTATGGAAGCTCGCATTTATGGAAAACATGTATTGTAATTTTCTTTCATTTCAGTGTCAGACTAAACACAAATTATCATTTTTTTCCTTATCCCCATCTTACATTTCAGCCTTTTTTCCCACATCCAAATTGCTTTGTACAATCATGGACTCAATGTTGAGATTTAAATATGGCTGGTGGAAAGAAGAGAAAGGCTGAGGACGGAGAAGAAAACGCTTACAAGAAGGAGGGTGAAATATTTACCAGCAAACGTAACAGATCCTCGAGGAGTTCTTCATTCCTGAGGATCAGATGGATTCTCGTGGAACAAAGTACTTGAAAATGCTGCTTAAACCTAAAATAGAGGAGGGCGATAAAAGGGAGCTGCTTGAAAAATTGCAGAAGAGGCCAACCATCACATGAGCCAGCAGCAGCTCAAAAATCCCCACGGCAACTATCGCTGTCGCTTTTCAATGCCAATCCTGCACAGGATCGGCCCGACGTTTTTTAATCAGAGCCTGGAAGACATAGTTGCCGAGAAAGTATGGAAAATGCAAGCGGCGAGTATGCAAGTGCCGAAACGTAGTGACGACAGAAGATGTCCGGTTCAAAAGTGGATCAACAGACTTTAACGTGCACGACAGCAGGAGGGACAAAGGTATTTCATGATTATCTTCCACGTACATTAAAAACCCAACTGGTGTGTAAAATCTGCGCCGGCATAAACCAATGCATTTATAATACTATGGTGATTGCTTATCATCAAACTATAATGTGATTTGTGCTTTGCTTCTTAGCATTGATGCTGAGCAGGAAGACGGGAGTCTGGGCCGCCTCATTAACCATTGTCTGCAGGAGCGAACTGCAAAATGAGCCAGCTATACATCGTGGCACGGCCAAGGTTTTACTTTGTGGCCACCAAAGATATTAACGTAGTATGTTCCTTTAAGCGTAATGTATATGAATTTTATTAATAGTATACGAACACATTGAAATATTCTAAATATTTTATGGTTTGCCAAATATCACGAAATAATTTATGAAATCTCACATTAACAATTTTAAATATCTTATCTTAATTTTGACACTATTCCTTTCAAATATTCAGATGATCTCAAAGGAGAAACACAGCAGAATACCATTTATGTGTATAATCAAATGCCTCTTGTTTTCAGAATGAGCAACTTGGATACCCATAAAGCAGAGAAATAATTTCAAAGAATAGCTGGCTAAAAGCCACCAGCCTGCCCAATGCAGCCATCGTTTAGGTGTTTCATTAATTTGTTGAAGATTATTATATATGTTTTCCTCATTTCTTATATCAGGTGATAATGTTTTGTGAATTCTAAATGCATTGCATTTATTGGCCTACTCTAGTCCTAGCTTGTTTTAAAAATAACTTATTTTGTTATCATTATGTACATTTTTACAATGTATATTATTCAAATAAAATGTCTCATTATAATCTTATTATTATTCTAGCCACCCGCCTTGGGAACCCAGATCTACAGATCATGCCATGTGTATGTATTTGTTTTGTTACAGACCCAAGACAGACTGAAGCTGTACATCAGCCTTCCCAGGACCACAACAATAATAGTGACGCCTCACACATGGAACACGGATGGAGGTTACAAAATATGCAAGTCGCGCATACACACAACACCAATTCATAACAATTAGTTTTACTGTCCGGTGCGACAGAGTTTCATTTCACAGGATAGGAAGAGAAAATCTAGTGCTTGACGAGAAGATCGAGTGGGAGTCGAGGTGGCTAGATCACTACTCACTACTCGCCCAGGTCAAACTTCCATTGCATGGCCTCCTCCATCACCAATACCTGGCGGAACTTCACTCAGAGACTTTGTGGTTCTGCTGACGATTGGAGGCCGACAAGACGCCCAATAACAGCCTAGCAATAGACACAGTCCATGCAAAGCAAGAATTCACAGAATTAGGATGATACACAGTCATGGGCAGATTGCTGGTAAACAGTGCGCACATGCAGGGTCTGGGCTGTAGACTGTTGCTCACATTGCTTATGATATCGATGCTTATGATATTTTACACAGGCATAAAAAGCAAATATGAGTGGACTACTATTTCGGCTGAAGATGCGCCATTACATGACCGGATATAATTATGACATGATGACGAAAGAGCCTATAATAATAATAATAAATCGCAATAAAAACGGTTCAGGCATTGTCCCCAAGGGGATATCATGAGCCCTCAACTGAGTAAACAGTTAACAAGGTTAAATGTACATTATATCATAGCAGATTAGTATTATGCATTAAATTCGCAAATGACATTTATGTTGCAGTTTTGGTTTTCACCAGCTATTGTACTATAGCAGACAACAAGGAGGCACAGGTGATGACGTGGACTGAAAGACATTGGAGAAAGCTAGATGGGAAGCGCTCCTTGAGATGCTCAAGACAAAACACGTCATTCGTGGAGATCTTCCAAGAGCTCCAGAACATCTCCCTGCTCCAGAAGTGACAAAATGTACTGGGGAAGTAATCGACTATAGAAGATTTCATCAGTAAATACCTACAACATAAATAATATTCAGGTATTATTTGTTTGTGACAGTAACATTCATTGGACATCAAAACAATACGGTAAAGGTAAATATCATGGCCAAATCATGGCATCCTGGGCATCAGATGGTGGAATTGATTTTGATGGCTACATTCGTCCAGGACGTGTGATATTTTACTTTGTCCACAATCTTATGATTAACATACTGAGCAACGGTGAGAACACACCCCACGTGTTTGCTGCAGTTAAATGGCATAGAACCTACCCCATACTGTACGCATTATTAGCAAATACGTAAAATCTGGTCTGTCTAGTTTCAAGCTAATTCAAAGAATATCCCAGAAGTATGGATGTGCAGAAAGGCCAAGTGACTTGATTGTTTTACAGATTAAACCAAATATATGTGTAAAAAGGATAATTATATGTATGTACCATGTTAAAGGACAATGCTATTCCCAACGGTATTAGTATGTCTCAATCTTGTTTGATGGCATAGACAATTTTAAAAGTATTTTATAGAAAAGTTATATTTAGATATGCAGTGTTTCAAACTAGATTAAAATACTGTACATAAAAGATCATAAACCTTGCTTGCAGACTAATTAGCCCTACGAAATGTGAAATGTGAATAATAAGCATACAGATGCCTTGGAAGTATCGTGGTCCACACTGTTAAGGCAACTAAAGTAAGCTCCAGGGGATAGATTTTAACAACGCACTGTGTGATCTCACCAGATACAACCACATAAAGACACTCTATGAGGGCTTTGAAGCAAGCAAATACAATAACCAACACCAATATGACTATTACGCCTATAATATAAGCCAACAAGAAATCCATGTATAAATGGTGAAGAGTGACTTATCATTTTCGAAAGCAAAATTAAAATTGTAGAATGTTATGTATAATAAGGCCTATTCTCATGGCTCCAATACTTCATAAAGAGTCTGCCTTTGAGTCCCACATCTAGTATTGAGACCATTTAAATCCAGTTCCTATGGTGTCCTTAATTTTCAAGGTTCCATTGATACGAAAATTTGTAAAAAGTGGGTCTAAAATTTACACAGACGTACATGCCGCATATCAGAGACTCCATTAGCTATGATAGCAAAATAATTTTTCAGTTACTGGGCTGGTTACGTATTTCAACACTTCTTTGGGACAAGGCAGCATCATCTAATGAGCTTCGATTCCAATCAGTACACAGATTGACATGAGAATGCAATAATCTTCACTTTTAACTAGGATCTGCATTTGCAAGAACCATCATACCATCTCCATGGAAGTAGATATACAGATACAGTCTAATATTTCGATGGCTATCATCAGATGAAACTGATACACACGTTACAAACTGAACAAAGTGATCTAGAGAGCATTATCATTGGAATAAGATTACAAACATGGGTTGCGCTCCATCCTCGATACAACAGAATACATCATCCTCCTTCTTGACCAGCCCCCAAGAGGATGAAGGAGATAAGAAAGCGATCCCCCGAAAGACTTGCAGGCAACCCAAGAAGATTTCCGTCGAACCGATGGAACCAAATGGAAACTCTTACATCGTTAGAGAAGACGCGGAAGAAAAAAGGCGGAATGCTCTGGTCCGAACCTCGTGGACATGGCTGGAAAAAGAGAAAGACATCATCGCGCAAGACACTTTCTTGAAGATCTTTCAAAAAAAGCCCGACATGAAGGAGCATTTCACAAAATTCAGACAATATAATGGACGTAATAATGTAAATTTCAGAAACCATGCAATGGTTTTCATCCAGGTCATTGAAATGCACTCAGGGTATTGGAAAACAAAGATGAAGAGCTGAAACCCATTCTAGACAACCTTGGCGGCTTTCATACAGCTATTTTGATATTTCTAACTATGAAAATGGAGCTCTCGAAGAGGAAAACCAGGCTCTAAAAGCACAGGTTGCCAAGCTCCAGCAGGGCAGGGAACTGGCAGAAGTGGAGCGGCTTCATTCTCCAACACAGCTCCCCAACACCTCCCGCCATCATCCCAGCCCAGGTAAGACTATACTACATTTATCCTGCAACGTTTTGAAAGATGGAAGGATGTATGTTAATCCTGGGTTGCATTATTCATGATTTTAACTCCTACTGAAGGACAGTTCTGCCAGCAATGTTCTGCCCCCGCCTCGCAGCTGCCTCCCAACCTGGCACAGCGCATCAGAAAGCAGCGGGCAGACTACATAATTCACCACCTACAGAGAACCGTCATCCCCGTACTTTTCAATGTGAGAATTATTTGTCATGCGTGGTCTGTATTAAATGGAAACATCCCTTGCATTCTAGTGTCTCTGTATTACATAAAGTATGTTATAAGGATTATTGATTATATTTTTCAATATTTCGCATAAGGAACAAGAAATAATTAGATTGTACATGTATATGGGGGAACAGACTTGTGTAATCTAAGTGAAGAAGAAAACTTGCATCTTATTTGTAATTTTTGATAGTTTAAGTGTTACTACGAAGTAAAGAATCTTTTTTTTTCCTATTGAAGACTTCTTTTGAAAATACTAACCGGTAAGTAGGAGTTCTAAATATGATATATGATATATCATTATTCTTTTTCATGTTTATACAGAATGCAAGTGTTTTATGTTTACACAATATGCAAGTAATTTGTATTGGGTTATTTTGTTTACAATGCCATTATTTTCTAGGTTTTGTGTTATGTTCTTGGGTGGATTGTTGTGATGGATTTTTAATTTATATATTTTCCACCACAATAATAACATGTTATATTTATATTTGTGCTACAAGCTCTAATTTGTGGCTCAAACTTTACCAAAGACCAGAAAATTCAGTAGGCAATTGGTTTGAATTACATAATTAAATTATTAAAATTGCAAAAAAATTCCTTCAACGTTTTGAAAGATGGAAGGATGTATGTTAATCCTGGGTTGCATTATTCATGATTTTAACTCCTACTGAAGGACCGTTCTGGCAGCAATGTTCTGCCCCCGCCTCGCAGCTGCCTCCCAACCCGGCACAGCGCATCAGAAAGCAGCAGGCAGACTATATAATTCACAGCTAGAACATTTTGGTAGCTACAAATTGTATGATATTCCCATTTTTTGTTTTATATAGAAACATTTGTCGTGCCTTGGGTATATTTGATTTTAAATGACGTTAAATGACTTCATATGATACTTTATATGCTAGAACATTTTGGTAAATACAAATTCTATAAAATTCACATTTTTTTGTTTTATATAACGAACAGGAACTTAATTTCAAAATTAACAATTATATCATATATTGTTTGCAATTCTCCTAATTTTGTATTAAAGTTAGAAACTAGTATCATTTTCATACATAGCTTACAATTCATTTGATTTTGAATTAATTAAAAAATAATAATTCACCATCTACAGAGAGAACTGCCATCCCCCGCCTACACAATAAACTCTGAAGATGTGCGACGCGCAATGGAGTATCTTTTTTAAATGTTGCCCAATCTAATTTGTTTATTTTATCATGTCAAATGTTCTTAAAATTTTCAATTTTTATTAGATTTTAGATAGATGCATTATACAATAAATCTCAACACCTACAAGTATAAGTTATTCAACTGTTATCATTGTGAGATATTTGTCAAACCCTCATCTCTCCAGATCTTCTGCTATCTAACAGCATGGCAAAGTTATTAAAGAAGAATTACCAGTGCATATTACGTGTATGCAACTGCACTTAAGCAGGGGATTCAAATTCTCGTCATGAAAAGCCACATATATAAATTCAATGGAGAACTATTTTGCAATGGTTTAACAGTTTCATTATTTTACCAGCTGATAAACTTATGCATCAGACAACAAAGACGATGACCTTGGAAGAGGTATGGTGAAAAATATAAAAGGTTAAAATACAATAAGTAATCATGGCAAAAAATGGCCTTACATGTATGACTCATTAAAACTTAAAAACACAAGAATAAAAGAACACCGATATAATGAACATTATTTTGATGACTGAAGCAATCTTTTGCCAATTATTATTTCAGGCCTCACCACCAGAGGCACATGGAAGACGGGACATTGCTATCAATGAAAGGAAGAATGATTATAATCCAGCGGACATTTAGCTGCTTTTACAAATGGTGGCAAGAATTAGGTCTGGGCTGTTGGTTGCAGCAGGACGAAGGCCACCAAATATTCACAGCTCGTTTAGATGGTCTACAGCGAAGAGGATGGAGGAACCAACTCAGATCGGGAATGCTGCATCACCGTTTCAAAGGCGGCCGTGTTGGATTTCACGGTCACATGCTTGCGTCACTAATTTTTTCATGGTTCAATTACTTTTTCAACTGTCAAGGGCCATATCTTGCTCCAGATGTGAAGTATTGGGTGCACATTGGCCCCCACGTTACCCCATTCTACTAATGCACTCTGCCCATACATGATTGAATAGAGCACAATGCAACACTAAATTGGAGTCCTATCATAGACCTTAAGAGTACAGTAAGGTTATAAAGGAAAAAGTAATTATATTCAGATTTTTAATGATTAATATACTACAAACTATTAAGAACATCATATTTTGAATGAACTGTTCACCAATATTTGTCCAATTATTACACATTAATTCTGAAGTATTTCTATGTCTTTATTTTTCTTTTCAGCAGCTAAAAAGGAGCATTCCAGCTTCAGCAACAACAGTAGCTACCAATCGAGCCCGCTTCACGCCTCACCACTTGAGGCTCCAAAACAGGTAGATCCAACATTTCGTTTGCATGATGTTCCCGCTGATGGAGATTGCTTCTTTCATTGTTTGAGTTTTGCAATAACAGGATATTTATGTCACACACGCGCGTGTTTCGTCTATGGATATCCTATTTTGTGGTTGACCATTGGGATGAGTACAGAGACCTTACTCAAGCAAGCCATGCCATTGGCAAAGTAGATAAAACTTAACATTCATGTATACACAGCTACTATAGGTAGCATTGCAGAAGCAACACGCGTGTTGTGCTTTTTGTTTTCAAGTTTGCGATTTTGCGTATCAGGGCTGTGTCCATATGAACAATAAGAAGCTCTCCAAAAGCTGCTACAAGCAAAGTGGGGAGCAGGGCATCTTTTCATTAGATTGTGAAATAAATGACAAGACCATTACGTGATTGAGTTACATTTTCCAATAGTAATTTTGTGTTAATTGGAGTTTTTATAATGCCGTTATGATTAATTCTTTTCCAATATTATATTAGATTTTCTAATCAGATGTTCACAAAGAGCTGCAGTGAAGTGTCCAGGGTCACCTTTATACTAAAGCCCGTCATCAATAAATCAATAAACTAAGAGGGATATCATCGATTATAACACGAAGTTTAAAAAAAATCGTATTGTAAATATAATGAGCAGATTCTTTAACAAATCATTTCCATGGACTTTGTTTTAGGTATAGTGGATTAAAAGAAGGCGATTTTTCAAATGTCACAACAAGACTGGAAGATGTCCATTCAGAATGTTTGAGATATGTTGCAGATATGTTGCGAAGCAAAGAAGTTGTCGGAAACGGCTGCGTTTTTGTATATCAACTGCGTTTTACATCATCTCAGCGTAAACACTTCATAAATAAGTGAATGGAAAAGTTGGAAAGTACAAGTCACGATTGAACAATCCGTTGGAGATCAAATGGTTCTGTCAGAAGCGGTGCCTGCTGACTACCAGCTTGACCTCACCGCTGTACCACTGCCGGCTGTGCTAGACACAGAAGCGCCGAGCATTTGGTAAGTGGGTCACTAGACTTCATGGGATTTCAAGAACTGGAGATCACCATCACAGCAAGGTTTGGCAGAAGGTAATATTGACATTGGACGTGTGTAATTCTAGATTACAGAACTTCTTGATATATGAAGTAAAGCAATACTGAACTATTGGATGTAAAATAACTTACATGGAAAGAACCAAGAAATGAATGAATGAACATTGGGGATGCTCTGTGCAACTTGTTTTATCATCGGCATTACAGTCATAGTTTGATTCATACACGTTACTCACATTTAGTTTGTGTTTGTTTTAACTGGTGGGTCCTGGGGTAATGTTTCACACTTAAGGACAAGTACGTAAATGCTTATTTACTTAAAATCGCCCCACCACCCTTACCTCTACATATAAACACTCCAATACAAAATTGTTCCCCTGGAAAGTGTTTTCCAACAATGAAAGCCTTATTTCCATTAGTCGTCATGACAAGGTAACCAGGCGCACAAAATATTCATATTTTTTATCTCACTTTTTACCAATCACCCATTTTTCTAATAATTTTCATGACATATCTTAAGGTGAGTGTGGACTATCACTAATTATAAATGTCAACAACATCACATTGGTGTATTATACTGTACTGATATATGGATTATATTCAACATGCAATGTTTAATTCAGCACGGTTTAGTCTGAAGAAAGTTATGGGGGGACGCTGTTTTGTCCTCCAGACCCACAGAGAAGACCGAGTAGCTTTAATCAGGTTGTTGACTAGGAACTTGTGCCAGTGCATCTAGATGCTGGCATCTAGGTGCTCTGATGTGGCTCAAGGCATCGTCGATTATCCAAAAAACGACCTGATAACTGTTTATATTTGATAAATTATTTAGTTTTCCTTTATATTTGAATTTATATACTGATAACCTTTAGCATACAAGTAGCGTTTATGACCTAACTATCGAAGTGAGTCCACAACAGACAACTGGACACCATTTAAGTATAATGCCATAAGGACCATTGCAAATATTTCACCAGCCACACCCCACCCCAAAGTCTATAAATCAGCACAATTGACCCTCCCAATTCTTTTAACTTCAAACTTTTGACAAACAGACCAATCAGAGTGCAGGGGGGAAATGATTCTGTTCACATCTCTTGAACATTCTCATGTGCATGCATGCAAAATGACTTCAAAATTAACTATCATGGAAATTGAAGACCGAATTTATGTGGAGGCTAAAAAAACCAGTACGCATTGGAAGGAGATAGCAGGGAAGATTTTGAAACAGATAAAAGTAGATCCAGAAGTACCTAGAATATTGGTAGACAGGTATGAAATGGGGATGACAAAAAAAGCAGCAGGCAAAGACCGGAATACTCTCTATAATCGGATTAAAGTTCTAACAAAAAGAAATAGGTAAGCATTAACATAATCATTAAACCAATAGTCATAATAAATGTCTTTGTTGCTTGCTATTTTACATCTACATACGTATGTACTATATATGACCATCCAAGTGTCCAGGGCCGTTAAATAGAATTTGTTCAAACTAGGGGGATGGGTTGTAATTGAGTAAGTGAGTTCAATGGTCACTTTCTCCCATCAACTGCCATGGTTTTTGTTCAAGAGCTGCTTCCTCCATGTCTTTGATTTGAGATTGTAACCGTTCTTGTCTTTTTTCATAAGAACTTTTTCTCCCAAGTATTTCTTCGGCTTCTTCACTTTCACTGTCCAGTAAATCCAATGCAGACTTTCTTGTTTACAGAGTCCACCATCCTTTCATCATCATCTTCATCACTACGGTTTTCTTCTGAATAGTTTTGACAATATAATCCCCAATACTACTGGTACTAAAAGCTAGATTTATAACTGGAAGAGGGAGCATATTGAGCTCAGCCTTTGATGCAGCCAAGCGTGAACTGTTTAGACTAGTATGGCTGTATTGACATAGTTGAACGAATATTTTGATTGTTCAGAAATAACTTTTTAAGTAAAAACGGTGCTTTAAAATGTGATAAACCTAGTGTTATTAGTGTCCTCTGTGTATTTAATAAATATTTTCCCACCTGATAATTAGAAGCCAAAGAATAAGTCACAGAGAAAATGCTCGTGCTGGAGGCACACCATGCTAGAGGCTCACATAGTAGAGTTCATTACCAGACCCACAGATCTACTGTATGAAATATTTTATGGGCGCAAGCCCAAGAGCCTAGCCAGAAGGATCTCAAGAACATTTAAAGAAATAAATGCCAAGCATGTATGCTTCATATGAATTAAATTTGTATCATTTCTAATTGTAGTTTAAACAATAAGAATAACATATGAATGTATAGTTAGATTTGATTTGAATATGATCGTTATGGGTTAAGGAGATTCTGGAAAGCAACAATTAAACCAACAGTGAATGCCGGCAACCATCAATGAGGTTCTATACGATGCAGACGGTAAGTATGATGCATATTATTTCGTTCAGCCTAATGACGTGTATAATTGCAGCAATGGTTTGCCAACAAACGCAAACCCACCAAGAAAACATCACCGGTAGCAGCCAGCACCCCCAACCCAACCCTGGTACCAGCCTCAACCCGCAGCCTGTTAGCGGAGTAACTCGCCGTCATATAAAACTCATTGTCTAGCTTTCTATTTCTAATATTTATACTGGTTCAAAAGTCCAACAATAAATCTTTAATAAATGATAAAATCCAACTAAATTTCTAATATAATAAGTTGTCGAAAACGGCTGCGTTTTTGTATATCAACTGCGTTTCGCATCATCTCGGCGTAAACACTTCATAAATAAGTGTGGAAAAGTTGGAAAGTACAAGTCACGATGGAACAATCCGTTGGAGATCAAATGGTTCTGTCAGAAGCGGTGCCTGCCAACTGCCAGCTTGACCTCACCGCTGTACCACCGACGGCTGTGCTAGACACAGAAGCGCCGTATTGTAAATATAATGAGCAGATTCTTTAACAAATTATTTCCATGGACTTTGTTTTAGGTATAGCGGATTAAAAGAAGACGACTTTTCAAATGTAACAACAAAACTGGAAGATGTCCATTCAGAATGTTTGAGATATGTTGCAGATATGTTGCGAAGCAAAGAAGTTGTCGGAAACAGCTGCGTTTTTGTATATCAACTGCGTTTTTTTGCATCATCTCGGCGTAAACACTTCATAAACCATATACCATTATTAAAGGACATTAAGGGAGACATTAGTGACAAGGATAATTACAGGCCAATAGCCATTACATCTATTTCATCTAAAATTGTTGAATTGCTTGTATTGAATCGTTATAATGATTGTTTGTCAACTACAGATAACCAGTTTAGTTTTAAGGCTAAACATTCAACTGATATGTGTTCGTTTGTGCTTAAAGAAACTGTTGACTTTTACACATCTCAAAACAGCCCTGTTTATTTATCCTATGTAGACTCGTCTAAAGCCTTTGACAGGGTAAACTATTGGTACTTGTTTAAGAAGTTATTGACTAGAGGGCTTCCTTCTCTAATTATATGTCTGTTCATCTATTGGTATACTACTCAATCTTTTATTGTCAAATGGTGTGATGCATTTTCCTCATCTTTTAAAAGTTGTAATGGTGTCAGACAAGGTGGAATACTGTCACCAATTTACTTTAATATTTTCATGGATGAGTTGAGCTGTAAGCTATCAGAGACTAAAGTTGGCTGTCACATTAATAATATCTGTGTTAATCATCTATTTAATGCAGACATTTTGTGTGATAATGGCCCCATCTCCATCAGCTCTACAAACTCTTTAGCTGTATGTGAGCAATATGCTGATGATAATGAAATCTTATATAATACAAAGAAAACTGTGTGTATGGCTGTTCTACCCAAATGTTTACGCAAGTTGCCTGTCCCAACTATGTATGTTAATGATAAACCTCTTAAATGGGTAATTTTTATTACAAATGTTTTTAATAATAATAGAGATGTGAAACGTCAGATGAGAGCTCTTTATGGTAGAGGAAATGTGATAATCAGTAAATTCAGACATTGTACAGATGATGTTAAAGTTCAATTATTTAAGTCATTTTGTAGTGATATGTACTGTAGCCATCTATGGTCAAACTATTCCATTAATGTATACAGCAAACTCAAAGTGGCATATAATAATATTTTCAGAAGTTTAATGTCTATCAGCCGGCGTCAAAGTGTATCCAAGGCTTTTATTGATTATGGTGTTGACTGTTTTTATGTTTTGATACGAAAGAAAATTGTGAGTTTTAGGAAACGAGTTACGTCTAGTAATAATTCATTAATCAAATTGTGTACATCTAGTCTGTTTCATATGTATGCTAGTACGATTAACAAAAAATGGCAATATCTTGCCTTTCAGCACTCAATGTGATATATGCTAGTAATATAACTCATATTTTTACTATGTACATAATGTATATTTATCACCTATTTATATGGACACCATGTCTGAAGCAATAAATGTCTTATGTCTTATGTCTTGTGTCTTATAAATAAGTGTGTGGAAAAGTTGCAAAGTACAAGTCACGATGGAACAATCCGTTGGAGATCAAATGGTTCAGTCAGAAGCGGTGTCTGCCGACTGCCAGCTTGACCTCACCGCTGTACCGCCAACAAGAAAAGACCTTAATATGTGAGAATTGCTATAGCCACAAGGACACGCGGATTGCTACTTTATAGGTGAACATAGTGATTATTGGGGGGCATTTTGGTGATCCATTTATATTACAGTAGAACCTCTAAATCTGCATATCAGGGCCTGTTATGATTAAAGCGTTTCTCAAGCGGTCTCAATAGCGGCCTTTTTAGGTAGTGTTGCATGTTTAAAATTGTAATTTTGATAGGAAAAGAAAATTAGCGTCAATATAGATATTAGTTATTGTGTTTTCCTAAATCTCACAGTTAATCTAGCAATTCGTAGTCACTAAAGAAGGACCCAGTTGCGGCTGAAACTAGCTTTTACTAGTATATTATGTAGTGTGAAGACAGTGTAAATAGATATTCTGATTACGATCGCTTTATAGATGAATCAACGTAACTGTATTTAATAATTGTAAATAGATTACCATTCGTGTCCATACTGTTTATAGTCTTAACAAAGGGGTGGTTTATTTATACATGCGGTATCAATGGAAGGTTCTCCTATATCAGTAAAAGCCAATACGAGTGTATCATTGAAACATGGTGAGTTTTGTTAACCTTTATAAAGGCGTTATTCCCGGGAGAAAAGTATCCCCTGCGGGTGTCTTGTCATATGGCTTTGGTAAATAAACTGGGTATGTTAAATCTGTTTATCTGTATATATTAGGTTATATATCGTATGCAACGAAATAAGTAGAATGAACCACGTATACTAGTGTAACTATGTTGCAGTGTAGAATACTATATTTTATTTGTTGAATAAAAAGCTGTCACTTGAATAGTAAAATTTGTATTTAATGTTTAGCATTCGCGTTGTAATTTGATTTTGAGTAGAAGCGGAAACGTTAGAAATGAAAGTTTATAAAAGTTAAGAAATATCTTAACTTTGGGAATACAATTATTTTGTGTGTGTGTGTGTGTGCGTGCATGCGTGTGTGTGTGGGGGGGGGGGGATATTATTTTTTTAATATTACTGGGAAGGGGTTGAGAAGTAGCGGAGAATAGTCTAGACCTTGGGGGGTGAATCGATTTACCTAGTGATTGCGTTATGGTTTTAAAGACGTGTAGCTGGGGATGACATCCAGACAGTCGTCACAATGTCCTGGTGGTCCATCTGGATCCATTTAATGCTTTTGTATATAATTAGTTAGGGACGTAATAGACAATAGGATTTTTTAACGGTTTGTTTGGTGGCTATTGTAGCGAGTTCTATAGAGAGACATACAGACAGATTCTTTTTTCTTTTCCCCACGTGGATCGTGCATTTTTACCGGATATTTTGGCGTTGGACAGTGTATTTGTCGTTGTTTGTAGTGGATAGTGGTAGAGACGGCTCAAGGCATCGTCGATTATCCGAAAAACGACCTGATTACTGTTTGTATCTGATAAATTATTTAGTTTTCCTTTGTATTTGAATTATATACTGATAACCTTTAGCATATAAGTAGCGCTTATGACGAGCTACATTTTTTATCATTAAACTTATATCAATGTCAACACCTAAATATCGAAGTGAGTCCACAACAGACAACTGGACACCATTTAAGTATACTGCCATAAGGACCGTTGCAAATATTTCACCCTCCACACCCCACCCCAAAGTCTATAAAACAGAACATTTCACCCTCCCAATTCTTTAAAATTCAAACTTTTGACAAACAGACCAATCAGAGTGCAGGGGGGAAATGATATTGTTCACATCTCTTGAACATTCTCATGTGTATGCATGCAAAATGACTTCAAAATTAACTATCATGGAAATTGAAGACAGAATTTATGTGGAGGCTAAAAAAGACAGTACGCATTGGAAGGAGATAGCAGGGAAGATTTTGAAACAGATAAAAGTAGATCCAGAAGTACCTAGAAGTACCTAGAATATTGGTAAACAGGTATGAAATGGGGATGACAAAAAAGGCAGCAGGCAAAGACCGGAATAGTCTCTATAATTGGATTAAAGTTCCAACAAAAAGAAATAGGTAAGCATTAACATAAGCATTAAACCAATACCAATAGTCATAATAAATGTCTTTGTTACTTGCTATTTTACATGTACCATATACGACCATACATAATTCTTAAGGACATTTAAGAAAAGGGGGGCTGTTACACGAGGGTGGGCACTTGGATGGTCGTATACGGTATAACTACCGTATTCCCACGCATGAAACCATCATGTGTAAGAGTAAAAACTTTCTTAAGTAGAGCGTTTTTTGTGCAAATCAATGGAATGAGAACCAGCCTTGCGTTCCAGCGTCGGTGTCTCACATTTATTT
>CM032661.1:43290066-43311734 GCA_019095985.1 Streblospio benedicti
GTAAATAACAAATTATTTGATTGACATATTGAAAATGCATTCATTAATTACTGAAATCAATAGGATGATCTAATATCAGGCTATAGTCGTGAGCCTACTTGCATGTTCAGTTATATGAATGAACATGTAGACGAAACATTTTTTCAGCAGAAACAGATAATTGAAATTTCGCTCCCTCCTCATGTATTCTTCTTCAGGAGGTGACAAAAACTAGAACGAGGGCTAATTATGACAGTATAACATTTTTGTAATCTGATTCCATGTACTATGTTTAACAATTTCATTATCCTTGTTGTCCAACAATATTGAGATTAACAATTAACAGATTCTACAAGACGTTAATTGTCTTATGATCTTATGGCTCATATTGTGCCATATTGTTTCTTAAAGTTTGTCTGTAACGTTTTTCAGTAAAATTCCTTCCCAGCTCGATATGAATTATGCGTGGTTGAAATGGTGCTAGGCGTGGTTCAATAAGCCCCTAACCAGTCCATGCAGCAAGTAATGAATATGACAATTGCATTTTGAAAATATTAAACTGTTGATCTTCTCAAAATAATGTATTTCATTTCTATCTATTGTACTTATTTTTAATAAGACTAAGGACTTGCTTCGAAATAAATAACTTTTGCCCCACTTATTTAGGTCTCAGACCACCAAATCAATACAAAATGAGAAGCAGGGTAGAGGGGGTTGGTTATTACATTGTTAATAGATCTTACAATTGAGCATTTGTTTAGTGGTCTGAGACCTTATAGGCCTTCATATGTGGTATGACATGTCCAGTAAATTGGTTATTTTGTCACATTAAGTTATTCTCAAACACAATATGTGCTATTTTCCTTGAAAAACACTCTTTTTCATTGCGAATCACTGTAGGCTTTTTTGTACAAAAATTTATTATTTTTTTGTCCGGGGCCATTTTTATGGCCATCCAGTAGCATAACTATAGCAGCTGGGTTGATTTTTTATGTTTCTGTCTGTTGTCAGTGTCCATGCATACTACATAATTCAAGAAAAAACATCCTACATCAATCAAAAGTGAATCTATGATGTGACGAAAATGGCGTGACAATGAATCCGGACCCCTGTGTAAAAAGACCTCAAATGGATCTTTGTAGACTTCTAGAGGAGTCAATATTAGGTATATTCCACCCCAAATTTGTATGTTTATACGGTCTGTAACAATGATGAAATAGGCTAAAGGATATTTACAAACAACACTTTACCTTTGCTGCAAGTGGCCTAGAAAGTACAGTTTGGGAGAAACAAACACTCAAATAATATTTTTCTAAAAGAGCTGCTGCTGTTGGACTAGAATGAATTTTGTTTCATTTTCTGGTGATGTTATCTAAAGTTTATATACTAAACTAGCATTAATGTTCATTTTGAAGCATTAAACTACCAAAAAGTGCGATTTCCAGGCGTTCAAACGTAAGACATGATATAGAACTTATTGCATATTTTGTAAGCCTATAACTTTTAAATGCATGAATATGAAAAGAAATAAAATTCTAAGTGGCATAACATGACTTGGACATGTTGCAGACATCATAAGTATATATTTAAGCAAAAAAATATAATATTCATCATTTCCCTCATTAGGTCTCAGACCACCAAATCAATACAAAATGAGCAAAAAAATTCGGTCCGAACACGCCGGTGCTGTTCAAAGTTGATATAACTAAAAAGTAGGCGTGGTTCCGATTATTTACTGATTATAGATATGGTAAAAAGATTAAGCAAAGAAAGAATTACTGTAAAGTGCGAGAATGATGGGAAAGTAAGAAGATGGCAAAGAAAGAATTACTGTAAAGTGCGAGAATGATGGGAAAGTAAGAAGATGGCAAAGAATGAATCAAACAATTGGAGAGAAAGAGACCATGAGAATGATGGGAAAGTAAGAAGATGACAAAGAAAGAGTTGCTGTAAAGTGCAAGAATGATGGGAAAGTAAGAAGATGACAAAGAAAGAGTTACTGTAAAGTGCGTTAGAAGTAAGTATGGAAAGACAACACAGAGGAAATATGGATAAAGACCGACAAAACCGGAAGCTCAACAAGGTAGGAACATATTATTATTATTAATTTATGTTTAATTCAATTTGTCTAATATTGTATCCCCATGATGCTAAAATGCATACAATATATGCAATGCAGAGACTAGAATTAGATTTAATACATAAATACACACACATAGAATTTATTAGGCACAGAACAACACAATATGACATGGAAAGATAATATAGACAATACAGGGAATAGGATTAGATCTAAATACATAAGTACACACACATAGGAATTATTAGGCACAAAATAACACAACCTGACATGGAAAGATGGAAAGTAGGGAACAGAGTTTTTTCAATTTTTTTCTTAGGTGGGAGCGACTGAGGTAGTGGCGCACCCACGTGAGATGCGTCTCTCGCCAGCTAGGGCTGGCTCGTGTCTTAGGGTCGACTAATTGAACTGGTTAAATCCGAGTCTCACCCCCAGTCAGTTGGTTACTGGTAGTGGACAACTGATCAGAGGTGAGATGGTAGGACAGAGACCTAGGCCGACCCGTGCCCTTACTTACTTACTTACTTACTTACTTACACACTTAAACTGTTATAGTAACTTTTCATCCGAAATGAATTATAATGACTATTTTTCAAACATTGCAAAATCGTTACTATGCCTCATCTAACCTAGAGTCAACTTAGGTTTGCGTTATGTTAGAAAAAAGCAAACACATACGATGTATCACAGGCCGCATATGGGTATAAACTGTGTTGGTGATACATATTATTCTATCATAATTTAATTTATAATTATATACGTAGTTACATTTCTTTTCCGATTGTTTACCTTTTGGCTTGCATTTTAAAACCAAGATTATCAAAATAATCATACTATTGATAGTTTGTCACATATCCATCTCAGTACCTATTTAATTGTTTGGAATATGAAACTGTTTCAGCTTTCAAAACTGTTATAATCTCTAAATGAACTAGAAATGTCTACGTAGCAATTTACGACTAGGCTTATTATGACTGAATACATTGGGACAGTTTATATCTCTGATAAACTTCCATATGAGAAAGTGGCAATGTATATGTACAAACTAAATTGCCTAAATGTTTATGGTTAAACTTGATACACATAGCATGTTATATTCAATGGAACAGGGTCATTCTATGGAATATTTAAGTTAAAGTAGCAACCCATGTGCATATACTTAGATATGCAAATACGATTTAGATTAATTAGTGGTGAGCATGGGTCTATACAACACAATAACAATATTTGTTTAAGTGAATAAAATATGGGTCATACATACAAACTAAAGTTTCAAATCAAAAAGTATTCTAATGATAAAAACCATTGGTGGTGCAAGCTTTTAATTGCATCTCCGTATCCGGCGCGGGTCTTGATTTTAATGGATATTGTTTCTTCTTAGGCGCATAATCGTTGGCTTCAATTCCTGATGAAACCTTCATCTTTGCCTATAATTGAGAATGGAACATAACAAAATGCAGTAGGACCTTTTAACTCAAACATAGCTTTTACTTTTTGGAAATATTTCACATGCAAATTTGCACAAAAGTGCACAGTGATGGGAGACCAATGATATGGTACCAGAAACATACCATGAGCACTGTTGAGCAGCCATTTCAATGGTGTCCAATCATCAAAAATTTTGATAGATATATGTTTGAAAGCATTTAATTTCCTTAATTGATCAAGTTAAACAACAACTGTAAATAATGTAAATATTCAAATAACACAACTAAATGAGCCTGATAACATGCGTTAGATTTAGTGCATAATACAATTGCAATAACACAAATAAATATCGTGCTTATGTTAATATTGAAGCATATTTCAATAAATATTAGTATGTAGGATGACAACAATATTATTTGGTAAAAACATTTGAAATTACAGAGTATTTTACTGAAACTTGGAATTTAGTATAAATATACACAATACAACAAACCATATTATGATTATGTTATTACATTTTACAAGGTGACCATAGAAAATATGACATGGTCTCAAAGCAAATACACAAAAAAAATTCAAATACAATGCTGACAAGATAGCCGCTATTGGTAAGTCCCTATGAAAGGGCTTGAGAAACAATAAGAGTTAGTGGATAGAAATGTGGAACACATATAACTATTGTATATACAAGAAATACATTTTGTGAAGGATGATATGTAGAATGTTATTCCAAGCAAACATATGTACGCATACTTTACAAACATGAAATATATGCTACTTTGCTGTTCGGACTACTGTACAAATATAGTAGAAAGGGATGACAGACTGAAACGAGAGCACGCCCCACCCTACCCTAGAAGAAAAGAAAAGAAAGAGAGAAATAAAAATAACCCAAATAAACATGGTACACCTATCAGTGCCGAACAGGTTTGCGGAATAAGCATATAGATGTAAACATTGGCATTGTATAAAAAGCATACCGCTAATAAAGTTTTATAGACGCCATCACTTTCGTCAAAAATTGTTGGGAGTTCGCGTCTGAATTGAAAAAAATGTATCGAGTAAAGTATAAGAAAAGTGGGTGTTATCTATTCTTGAAGGCCATTCAAATTAAGATGTCTCTGAAATGTCATGACCAATATAAATCTACTACTTATATATGGAAAACACAAATGTACAGAAACACACATAAAATCAGGGTAGAAAATAAAGCCTACACAGCCGGATGATGCAGAGAAAAAATGCAGAGGCATATGTTAGACCGCAAAATATAACCAACGCAATATAACCAGTTATGTTTTTGCGTTAACGCAAAACATAACCAGAGCCCCGAAAATGGACCTGGTGACGCAAAATATAACCACTGCCGCAAAATATAACCAAGGTGTAGGGAGAAGGTTAGTTTTTGCTTAAAATCACCAAACTGCCGACTATTCATTTTACAGTTTACATGGCACATACTCACACAGCAGAGTGTAGACTCGGGTGCATAATGTCTAAAACTGGTTTAAAATAGGGACGTTTACTGCTGCATTTGTGTGGGTTGTATATGAGTAAAAAATATTGGCAACAAATCTGTAAAATGTGAAACCATTATATATGCAGACATCTTGGTTGATCTTTTAGGGTGTCTTGTGGTCAAACGTGGTGTGCACATCTGTGGTTTGTAATGTGATGAAACACACGAATATATGTAGCGCTAATTGAGCTTAGTATATAACAACTGTAACACCTGATTACACAACTATGGTATCTACAAAAGCGGCACCATCCTGGCCTTGAGTTTGTTATCTCTCCATGGCAGAAATTGCATTTGCACTTACGGTAGTAGGTGTTTCTTTATATGTCTCTGTATGTATCAAGACCTCGGGTGCCGTCTGTTTTTATAGTAGATACTAAAGAAGATACCGTGGCATTTTATGTTTGTTTTAAAGGTCGCTGATAATCCACAGAGAAAAACTTTCTAAGAAGATTATTATTGATCAGTACCCCTGCATTCGGTCTGCAATGGTATTTTGCTGCTCAAAACCTCCTCAATGCACGCCAAAAAGCGACAATGTAAGGGCCTATGCCACAACCTGATGGCTTAACCATACTATGTGGTGGACTCCTCATCCTTTGTGAATTTCCTGCAAAAAGCCTCATGGAGCAAGACTGGAAATCCATGGCTGACGACTGGTACGAGAGGCGGATATTTCCTCACACCACAGGTGCAATTGATGCCAAGCAGATCAAGTGTCCCTTGCACAGTGCTTCCGAGTCCTACAACTACAAAGGGTTTCCACTTATACCCTTTGCCATGGTGAGCTCAGACTTCAAATTCACGTACATAGATTTGACGCCCAAATCTACAACAACAGTGACCGTGTGCTGCTGACAACAATGGACCAGGAGCCAGACACTGTTCGTCTCATTGTTACCACCTGCTGTCTCCTGCACAACCTGATGAGAACAAGGTATGCCCAGCTACAGAACCGGCTGCTGAACCGCGAGGGACCTAACCTAGGATCGTCCCTTGTAAATGGAACAGGATAAGAACCTTGAAGACACCCTCGTTTACCATGTACAAAGACCAAAAAGAGCTTCAAAGGAAGGCAAGGCCCAGTGGTTCTGTTCCATTGCAGGGTGGTCATGGAGACTGGACATCTACCAAGACAGTGAGGATTGTGGGACTGTGTTGTGACTGTCATGGACTTCGGTGTTTTCATGTTCGCCATTGTGATATGTAATACTTGAACACATACTATGTTTTGTTTATTAGATGGATGTACAAAAGTATTGGACTTTAACATATTTTTTCAAATAAATGTACTTTGATTAAATATATGTTCTTTCTTTTTTTCAAATTAAACTTTGTTTTAATAAAGCTTCATTTCAAATGAACTGGAAATTGCTTATAAATTAAAGAAGGCGCCAAATTTATTACGTGATCGACAAGCTGTGTTTATGGCAACAATCTGCCGCTATCATGCACTGTCTGTGAGCTGACTTGTTGCTTTCTTTGGAGCTACAAGGTGATATCTCTCAACGGATTCGTACAGATTCGAATGCCTAGAAAATCCTAGAAACTGTGCGCAGAGTATGTGCTTTGGGTATAGAATCTTGGTGGAACATAGCCTTAAAGAAGAGTTTGACACATTTTCAGCATCATTATGCACATTATACACACTATTATTAGCTAATACATATCTGGTTAGTTTTTTTTTGTACGCGAGATCTAAGTAATCTTGAGAAAAATGGTTCAACCCACAGACTGTGCCCCCATCTTGCTTGTATTACTGCTGGTAACTTTCACAGCGGTACCCTAGTGAATAGACCAGTGGGTCATTATGATGTTTTGAATCCCAATCTGGTCTGTCTCAGCATTCTCCAAAGGTCTAGTGTCAAAAGCTTCGAGTCATAAGTTTTTAGGTCCCCACTTAGGCATATTGATGACGTCAAATTAGTGCAGTGGTAACTGTCTGCATCTGTGTATATTGTAATAGAAACATGTTCAACGAAAGATATGTATCCAATTTTGGAGTAGGCAGAAAACTGACAGGCATTGTATAATGCATATAATTAGTTAAAATCAATAATCATTAGACAGAACCATCTACAAGTGCACCATTACCAAATGCCCCAGTCAGACCATTCTAAGCACTAAACATTGGATGACTCGAGTAAAATATATATGTGATACAGTCGTAGGCTAATAAAACAAAAAAATACTGTATGTTAAAAAAGTGCACATTTGCTGTGGTTATATTTTTGCGGCGTGGTTATATTTTTGCGTCACCAGGTCCATTTTCGGGGGTGTAGTTATGTTTTGCGTTAACGCAAAACGTAACTGGTTATGTTTTTGCGGCTGGTTATATTTTGCGGTCTAACAGCATTCGGCCGGATTCATATACCACTGGCTGGGTGCGCACCTTATATGAATGACCATCTTAAGGTTGGAAATGATGAATGTGCAAATATATGCCATGTGTACTGTGTAAAACGAGTGTTATGGTCAGGTCCCCATCACTGAATAAACATAGTGTTGATTTCTTCATCTCACTTGCAACTGTTTGCAGAAGGGCTCAGAAGCTTCAAAATACTTATCTTTCAATGTAACATGTAAATGTCCTTTATGAAACGAGTCGTTAGAATCCTCCAGAATATTTATCTTTTGTACAACAGAGGAAACCAAACCAGCAGTGTGATAGTCATGATCCATGGATAGTAACTTGTTAGACACACCATTCAGCTACTTGCTTTTACATCTACTGGTTGCCGAAATGGGCATGGTGGGGTCTCCAACAGGCAGTATGGCCTTGTCATCCACTGATAACAAGAGGGTAAATTCATTGTATTTGACGCAAAAATTCTTTAAGATATGACCATTGTTTGTAGCAGTACTTTGAATCCATATGCTCATTTCTTAAGACAGTCTTGTATAGAAATACATGCAAAAAGATCATCATTACCATCGAGAACACCCAGACTGTTTTTGAAAACAAGTCTGTGCCCAACTGGTTTTCCAATAGCTTTGATGCTTTTCTTCTCAATGGAGTAAACCAAGTTGTTATAGTACTCACACATGCACTTCTCCCATGCAAATATCCTATCAGATATGAGAATTAAGTCACAATACTCCCGTGTTCCAGGTCTGGTTCTTGAGAGCTTGGGATCCAGCATGAATGTGTCTGGAGTAAATCATACTAGTTCCACGTACAAAAGTAATATTACTCTTATATTATTAGTATTTATACTTACCAACTTGCAAATTCAGGAACAAGATTACTGGGCTATAATTTACCCTTTACCCCTCAAAACGGCCTGAACCGGCTGTTGCTGCTTTATAAACACTGAGCTATATTTGGGTCCAGCAGATCCTTTATCTGACTAGGTCTCTTTGCCTGGCGATTTCTGGTTGTTACTCTTGCAAGAGAAGGCATGGATGGAAATACTCTCAGAGGTGCCTCGCTAGGCAAATGTAATGCCACCACTTCATTTGCAATGTTTTGCCCTAAAATAAAGGGCTTCCCGTTCCCCTTGACCTTCAAGTCTGCTTTGACTTTTAACAGTTTAATCGAAGGATCTTTGGGCTGGCAAATATGGGGATTTAGTCCTAAATTGGTAACTTTACTACAGAAGTTAAGATACAAATTTCATTTACTTCAATGCACAAAGTTGGTGTCAACTTTTCCCACACACCAGTCAACTTTGGCTGACCACCCCTCTCCCCCCGTCAACTTTCGCTGACCCCCCTCCCCCCCCCCCTTCAGGGTTGACGTCAAAAGCCAACAAGCACACTTTTCCGTATGATGGAATGTTGCATAATTCCTTATAAGTGTAAAATAAAATATAGTATCATTTGTAGTCATATGGAAACGTTTGTGCACTTGAAGTAGACTGTATAACTGTTATGCCGAATGTAATGTTCACGAGATTTAATGGGTCTCAATGAAAGCTGGTGACTTCACTTGTAACCCTCACTACTGTACAAATCGAGCCGGTGTCATATTGTAAAAGGGAAGTGCAAAAATCAAAAGACGTTCCGCAGGTACTTATACAGGACGATTTGCTGGTGGCGGTGAATCGTCTCACCTGCGGATCGTCCTGTTACCAATTTCAACAGAGCCCCTTGCATAAAAAATGTGTGAATAGTAATAATATTACCCCAGTAAGAAGAAAAAAAAATATTAATTAGAAATAATCATAATTATCTTTATTGTTCTTGTATCTATAATACAAATAATAAGGATAAGCCATTTCAAATTTAGGAAGCAAAAGATTGATTAAAAGCAGCAATTGAGAAAAATCTATATGGCCAATACAAGTGGTTTACTAGTTGCAATACAGTAGCAATGACAGACATAAGTCAGAGATTTATACACATTTTTTTCTTTTTGTAAGAGATACACGTTATAATTTTGTTTAACGTAATAATGCTCATCAAACCTACCGATTCATCACTCGAAACCGAGTGCCACCATCCTCGTCCACGAATTCACCGCCTTCAACGTCATCATCTGTGCTCCCAGTTCCTGCGGGTGTGGAAACGGCCGCGGGCACCTCTTAAGAAGGGGCGCCGCCAGCATCCTCGCCCGGCTCCATTCCTTCATCCAACTGGACATCGTCGATTACGATGACATCGTCGTGTTCATCCCCGGAAGCGAGGACCTCGACGATTTCAACTGAAGCATCGTCACCGCTGCTGCTGCTGCTGCTGCTGCTGCTGCTGCTGCTGCTGCTGCTGCTGGTATCACCATCGTCGGGGACACAAGGCTGTCCCCCCAAGTACACATTCCTCCCGAAACCAGCTTTTACGGACATGGTCCTTATAAATGTGTACACTACTTCCAAAATCGGCGGAGCCAAACACAGCAGATGCCATTATTGTTTTTGCAAACTAGACACTTTGAAATTCTCGCTAGGAGTGAGAAATCTAGCACGGCTAGAGCATATATACTAACCAGAGGAACAAGAACACGCCCATATTATGATTGACAGATGACAAGTCCTACAGGAGCCTATCAGGGTGGCGCGCATATCAAGGACACTTTAAGTGAAACTTATCTAGTGCACTGATAATAATTGTATTGTGTGAGAATGTTGAGTGCAAACATAGCTAGAATTGTTGTTTTGGTTTACATAAAAGACACTATCATCTACATTTCGTTTTCACACTGTAAATATTTTATACTTGATTGTGCATATATATATATATATATTTCTTATATGTTATTTGTATTATGATTAAACTATACTTGAATGTACATGTACTTATTAACATCATAATCGAATTTTCTTTGGAAATGTTGTGTTTACTTCAATTGTTACTATCAGGTATTATTTTATACAATGTATATATATTGATACCCGTATTTCATGACCACGATCGCGTGATTGATGTAAACGTAGTATTACATGATTACATATATAGATACATGTGACCGAGATTGCATTATGGATAGTTAAGGGTTATCATATTGGGATGGGTGTGATATGAGAAATATCATATCTGTAGAGAATCATGAGTGAGCGCAACTTCTAAATGTCTATAATTGTATATAATTTTAGCTTTTTTATCTATGGATATTTTATAAGTTTTAAATTATTTATTTATTTATTTATTTATTTAATATTTTGCAATTTATTCTCTTATACAATAATTTCCTGAATGCACACATAAAACAAAAATAATTTAGGAAATTTGTTCTTAAATATCATAGCAAAAAACAAACAAAAAACATGCAAATGAAAAAAAAAACAGTTACATAAATCAAAATGCAAAAATCTTGAAAGCAATTGTTACACTCATAATTTATTCACCAATCCGTTTAACTCAAATTCATTATGAATTATTAAACAATATTCCAGTCAATGAACACAATGTACAATGTACATAATCATATTAATCATGGAATTTACTTTGCACTAAATAAATAGATATAAATTACATCTCATTCTAAACCCAATCAGATCAACAAAATATACACTATACATGTAAATATCTTTTAGTTACATACCAAAAGTTCTCTCAAGAGGTGATTTGAAATAAACTTCATTGTTTCATTTCAAATAACAAATCTACTGCCAATATTAACACACATTTCTAAGAATTCTGCAGAGTCATTAAACTGGGGAAAACCTGGTGATAGTGCAATCTTTGTGACGGAAGAACTGAGTCAGAGTGTTGGGAAATCCTCATCCTGAGAGCTCTCTGCTTTGGATTCTTTTATCTCATCTGGCCACGAATCAATTTCCATTTGTGTGGGAAATCTCAAAAATATAAAATTTGAATTAGTATACCTTGAAAAAGTATATTCTTCATCAGATAATGTATTATATCGGCAATATAGTAATGAGATTAAACGCATAATATCAAAGTTGTAAAATATATTACAGTTTTTGTGTTATTTAAGTGAGGGCAGGTGACTAATAGATGAATAGAATTTTGAATAGCATTTTTGCAATAAATGTAGTTGGGAAAATCAGTTTTTTCCCATTTGAACAGATTATCCATAGTTGGTAATAAATTATTATACAACTTATAGTTAAATTCTTCAACTTTAGCGTCAAAAATATGTTTAATCTTATTCATGTAAAAATAATTATTAGTAACTGTACATATTTGGCAGAACAGTGAGAGTAGAATATAATTATTAGTAATATCTTCAAATAGTGCTTACCACTTATTACAACTTTTATTATTGATTATTTTCTTTGAAATTAGTACAGCGGTTGGTGGGCGCTTGTCAGCAGGGTTGTCAGTGGCAACGGGCGCTTCTGTATCTTGCACAGCGGTGAGGTCCAGCTGGTAGTGGGCAGCACCGCTTCTGACTGAACCATTTGATCTCCAACGGATTGTTCCATCGTCACTTGTACTTTTCAACTTTTCTACACACTTATTTATGAAGTGTTTATGCCGAGATGATGCAAAACGCAGTTGATATAAAAAAACGCAGCTGTTTCCGACAACTTCTTTGCTTCGCAACATATCTGCAACATATCTCAAACATTCTGAATGGACATCTTCCAGTTTTTGTTGTGACATTTGAAAAATCGCCTTCTTTTAATCCACTATACCTAAAACAAAGTCCATGAAAATGATTTGTTAAAGAATCTGCTCATTATATTTACAATACGATTGTAAATATATTTACATTGCAAAGATATAAATTTGTCTTTTAATTTTTTTTAAAACTTCGTGTTATAATCGATGATATACACAGCTTGCAATAAAATGGTGTTATGCTCACTTGAAGAACTGGTAATAATCTATAAATGAAACTAATTAAGCTAAATATAAATACACCAAAATAGAGAGAAACATCAATATAAAAAGAGGAAATCAGACTTACACAAATATTGCACCTATTTCAAAATGACAACTTACCAGGACGTGATTTATATGCGGTCCATGGCTCGCCACTACAAGCAAGAACCTCTGGAGCAGTCTCATCTTGCGCTCTGTGGAGTATCTGCTGAGCTGGGTGTCAGGCTAGACGCCCTCCCTGGCACCCTGGCGACTCCTTTGTCTCACTCTAAATTAAAACACTTTTAAAACAAATTTATATCCAATATGAGAAGTTGAAACTGCGATATTTGTATGTGATATGTATTTATTTACCTTTTTTATTTCTTTTAAATACGGAATGCAATTTTCAGAAATAAAGATATCCTATCTTTTCTCATCTCTTCTTATGGATTGAATTGATCGTATTTTAGCACATATATACTTATATTTAAATGTCCCTTTCTGGTCTTTAGACAGGCTGTCCGCCACAGTATTCTCTTTTCCCGGGACCGCCCCTTAAACTACCTCGGCCTCCAGACGGCCCGATAGCCGGTGCTCCCCGAGGCGTCGGTAAACACCTCGACTATGGGGCATTTCTGGGGGGTCGGTGGCTGCAGGTGGGGAACTTGGGGCGTAGCTGCTGGCTGAGGGTGATTCTTTGGAGCCTGCTGCTGCTGAGGGGCGCGGTTCTTCCCACGGCGACTCTTGCCTCTCCTTCCACAAGCCGGGTCAGCAGCACTCATGTGAAAAAATTGTCCGCAATCCTTGAAAAACAGGTACTCGGGTTATTTTCTCGTTGATCCTTGCACATTTCTATAGTCGACGAGTACTTATCTATTAGCTATGCCCTCCAGTGAGGTATCCGATATCATAATTTCACTTTTAGAACTGGATAATGACTCGATATAGTCTTCTTCATCCTCAAAGGGGTATTCTTTAGAAGGGTCGTTGGTGCTGCTGTGCTTGACCATCTGAAACATGCAGAACATCTCAATAGATCCACAGCATTTCAATAACTGATACAAGTGCACACCAGAGACCTGCATCATTGGAGTATTTTGGTACGTATATTGGCTGGGTGTGTTGAAGTGCCAATCATTCTTGTAAAAGAATGCAATCAGAGATAATTTTGTACATAAGCACAAGCTGCTTGTATTTACCACCAAGTGAATAGGCACATGTACGCAACTCACCTTGATTAATTCGGGGTCACTGCTATGACACTTGCCATACATTTACTCTATAATATACACTCCATTTTGCTTATATTACTTATCAGATTCAACTTTACTTTTTTATCAACCACCTTTGTTTTTTCCCCTTCCACATTAACCTGTTCTGATTCTTCACTGCTTGAAGTTATTTCTATTCCCACGCCTCTTTTTTAAGGGTTGCTGCGGCATTTGATTTTGACGTTTTCTCTTTGTACTAGTAAATTTAGTCTTAACATTATTTTGTTGTCCATTAACAGAAACTAAATTGCAAACATAAATTGACAAACATTCATGTAAACTATACTACTAGTATCATATTACAAGCAGATCTCTCTCAAAATAAATATGCATTGATAGCTATAGTAATACATGGATAAACACTAAGTAAACAGTTATAGCATTAAACTTAACCAAAGAAAATGCTTACTTTCTGTGTCCTTTCTCACTTCTAACTTAATTCTGTATAAAATTCAACTTTCAACAATCGTTTTTGACCAAACACACAAAAGCACCCAGCTTTTACAATGAAATAAGAAGTCTTTAAAACAATTAACAGAAATCTATCTGATGTTAGTTAAAATCCACAATGATAAATAATTCAATGCACAATGCAATGAAGAAAATCATAATATTACGCAAAATCCAATTTTGTCAACATATCAGCTCATTAATCACGCTATGTTAACTCTCAAAAAATGCAATAAAACATAAAAAAGAACTAAAACACAACGTCCCCCACATCACCTATATAGGGAAAGCAGTTTACATTATGACCATGCAATGTGTTTGAATATCCTAACATCAACGAATTCGGTCACTCTAAGTGGTCTTCTTTGGTTTTTCAATATTTGCCTGTATCACACACTGGTTGAAGAATAATTCCAGTCCACAATGGAGCATAAGCAAGATAGCGGATTATTAGATCTGGAAAATCTGGGTAATAATACGATTCTTCTGTTTCTCCTTGTGGAAAATAAGCCTCTGCTTTACCTTTAATCTCAGTAAAACGTGTTTAAAAGACTGATTTTTCATACAGCATATTGGAGGCCAAATCTTCAATACCTATGTCGACATCTTCAACATCATCCATATCCTCAGTTTCATGTGAAATCTCAGTCTGTAAAGCTTTGAGAGATTCTTCCACTCTATCACACATGTCTTTTGAGCGGCAAACTATTGTTAAATGATGGATGATATGATCTAATTTTTTAATGTCTGACGCACCAATCATCCGTGCAATTATGTATTTAAAAAACTTCTGTTATTTCCAGTTGTTTTTAAGATCTTTTAACTTGTCCACTAATAATTTTGTAATATGTGTGCTACACAAAAATAATACAGTGTTATGGCAAAAACCTACTTCTGGGTTTTCAATGTAACAATAGCAGCATACAATAATAAAACCATAATAAATAAACTCAATGATTCAACAGTATTTTACTGGCCATTTTATATATTTATATACATGGAGTTGTGGGTGCTGCGGTGGCAGCAATGCACAGTAGGATACGAGTGCTCGGCCCCGGTCCATCCATTTGTGTGGCGAATGGGGATTACAAGGTGTTTTTATGGAGCATTTTATTTACAACATTGTTTCATAAGTTCTGGCCAAATTTTTATACCTAAAACTCAATCATCAGAATGAAAAACACTGCACCAGCCATTTGCGTGACTTCTACAATTTTTTTAAATTACATTTATTGAGCTCGAAAAAATAAAATAAAAATAAATACATAAATTCAACAATAATAAAAATGACTATATTCAACTCATTCAAGTTATATTTTTTGTTGTTTTATCTTGAACATGCAATTATATAATATATGAATATATAATACTATCACTTATAGTTCTTCAGTAACAGAATAAATAACATTTATATATATATATATATTTAAATCTTCCAACATTTGATTAATATACATTTTCACACTTTTGACAATACATTTTTCATCATATTATCGACAATATTTGATTAATATAATATTTGACAAACTTTAAACACTATTTTTTTTAAAAATAATAGAATATGCAGCTAACATCATTTCTTTTCACTATGTAAAAATCCTATAAACCCACATACTACTGATTTCCATACTATATTATACCCAATAATACGAGACACTTCCACCCATATTTGTAATATATGTGGACACAAAGGAAGTATATTATGTAATAATTTAAAATTAAAAACATTAAAAATCATTAAATCCATTAAAACATACTTTTTGGGTATAAATGCTTCTCCAATTTTTTGTTTACTATTTTCAAAAATTCTCTGGAATAAATTATCTGGAATAAACAAAATAATGAAATAACCCTGATTTAAATATGAACAAAATGAGATAAGTGATATGACTATTCTACCTAGATTACGCATACAATATAATACACACTAATACACACATTAAATATATATATATCTATATCTAAATATATAAATTAATTATACAACCTCTTTTTGGCTATGTTCCAAGCTTTGGCCACATAAACCGACACAATTCTTTACAAAATATTTTGATTAGATAAACAAGTTTTTTCAGAATCATCAAAATCATCAAAAGATATATCAAGATTTCTAGCCTTTTCAAATAATGGGGATCTAATATCATTATAAGTTGGGCAGCTACATAAAAAATGGGTTTCATCTTCTGTACATCCTAAATTACATAACTCACAAGTTCTTTGTGCAATATCTTAATTCTTTAATCTACCTGTTTCAATTTTTAAGGGAGATTGCCATGCCTGGTGTATGAATAATGATCTTTCTCTTCGCTGAGATATTTTCTGTACATATTCGTCTTGAAATCACAATCAGATTTGAAGAGTCTAAAGGTTCTAAGCTTTGGCTTCTTGGCACCTCTACTTTCCAATACTCATTCATCGACTTAATAATACCCAAGCCCCGATTGGGTTGGTTAAGACTATACGCCGCGAGAGTCTGTAGGCTATGAACTCAACTCAAATTTCAGCACGATTTTTCAGCACGATTTTCAGCAAAATGCACCGGATGACCCCGTGTTAGTACAGCGTGACCCGAAACGAATGACGTACATCACGTTCAGATAACTACGTCACACGTGCGTTGATAAACGTGGTGGTTGTACCTACTGTACTCAATAATGGATAACGTAACACTTTCATATCGGCTATGGGGAAGTAATTATGCAAATAAAAACAGTTTAATGTGGATACTAGCTGTCACTATCCCACTGAACGTTGGCCTTTGAAATCCGGTGGTCTGTCTGCGAATGTACGTTTATCAAAACGGGAATAGTTCAATATTTAAGGTTGTGGAGCTTATAACACTGTGTAATTCTTCATACATCTAATTTACTACTGAATCCGATTTCAGGCATAATAAATGTTTACTTACAACATTTTTGAGTGAAAACAATTTTTAAACATTGGTTGTTTATTCCCTGGATGGCAAAATATCTGCGTAGTTGACACCATCATTTTTATTCGTTTTCAAAAAAAAACACACGATATACGGAGCCCAGCTTTCATAAGACTGCTATCAAACACCTTATCTGTGATCCGACATTTGTCATCAAATAACTATTTTAGAAGACACAAACCAAACATCTGTCCGTGTGCCGTGCAAGCATCATTGTACAAAAAAATGATACTGAATATGAACTTACGAGGCTGGATTTTGCGGCCTATGTTCCTCTGCTGGTATTCACATAGCGCTAACATTTTATAAAAATCACGAATCATGTACAGTGAAGTGAACCTGCACACGTGGACTTACATCAGCCATCATTATAACAGCTATGAAAGTGTGACAGACAGATGTTATATAGCTCTATACTTATTCTTCAACTTGTGTTTCATTTTTTCTCTACTATACATGAGCGTAATAAAAAGAAGATGTCAATGGAGGCAGCCACTATAGGCTTATAGTGTCTAGAACTATATAGAGTTCTCTCTATACTATACTTGTGTGCGTCCCCATACCAATATTTTCTATACTTTATGACAATCTTTCGTATTCATTTATCATAGTCATTATCATAATATAGAATCATTCATAATAATTCCTTTTCCTTAAATTTTCTACACATAAACAAGACATAATATGAGGGTTTGGGCCTTTAAATTTGCTTATGATTGCCCCAAGTGCTCGGCCTCCAGAATCGGCAAGAGCTTTAGTACAGGTATCAAATTTCAAATGCTCATCCATGAGTACCCCCAAATATTTATATGAAGGTACTTTCTCTAGAACAGAATCACCATATTTGAACTGTGCATCTGTTATTGGCTGGGTTGTTTTTTTGAAAAATGTACTATTTTGACTTGGACTCATTCACCTTAAGCCGCCATTTATAGCACCAGTTTGATAACTCATTTAACATAGACTGCATTCTATCATCAGATTCTGCCATGAGGACCATATCGTCTGCATATAATAAAAATTGAGATTTACATCACCCGCCTTAATTGGGGACAGTTTTCCTTCAAATGTCTGACTAGGTCATTCACATATAGACTGAATAAGGTTGGGGATAGGCTATCACCTTGTCTCACCCCAAAGCTTGTTTGGAACCAGTCTGTTTGCACTGAGCTACTTAACATTATGTACCTTGAATATGTGATTTAAGATAGTAGTGCCATTAATGTCAAATACAACAACTGCCATAAGCAACATGTCTCTATGGATCCAATCAATGCCTAATCTCATGACATTCTAATACCTCATTTGGTATGAAATCACAGCCTCTAGCTTTTTTTTTTTACAGATTCATATCACAACCACTTTCTCAATTTCCTCTACACGTATGTCATGATTGAGTGAATCATTATCAACGTACCCAGGCATATTCATTTCCGTTTCTAGATTTGCCTTGTAATCAAGAACTGATGGCAGTAGGTCATCATCAAAAGTGCAGTTACTTCCTACATTACTGTATAACATTTCAAAATCACTTTTCCATTTTTTACAAACTTCTTTTGTCAGAGACAAAATCATCTCCAACTTTTTACTATCATTGGTATGGACTTTTGCCTTCCTGGGCCCTAATTGCTTAACAGTGTCCCAAAATTTCTTAGGGCTATCATCACACACACTTTCCAGCTCTAATAATACCATTTTATTATACTGTCTACTTGCTTTTCTTAAAGATCTATCAAATTGAAGTTGTTTGTCTTTAAAAGACCTTTTAAATTTTTTTGCATTTAACAAATTTTTTTCAGCATCAAGCATTTCATTCCAAAGTAGTTGCAACTCATCTGACCAGTATGGCTTGCAACACTTATTTTGTTTTCTTACCTTTTTTCGTTCCTTATTTAACACCAAAGGGAAGAATCAAGTTCTTCAAATATGCTATTACACAGGTTATCATAAACTTTATCAGAGTGCAACGCCTGACTTTCATGTACCCGTTTCAAGTTCATAGATACATGTCTGTGGAAGAGGGCAGTTCAGGACATTAATCTATGCCTGAACCCAGAAATTCAAATGTGAGAAGAATGATGTAGGGTCCCTGCCCCATAGTGAATTTTCAGGGGAGATAGCAGCAGAACAACACTATAGTAAAGCCAGACATCTTGTTTTTCGAGTTCAACCCCTAGGATCCAGTCTATTTCTTTATCAATAATTTTAACCATAAATTCATCAAGTAAGGCAGATTTAACCAACACAACAACCCCACCTGATGCCGTTGGTGCATTGTTATGCTTATGGTGTTCAGTAGTGATATATATACCCTTCACATTCCAGGATGCCCGACCTATCTAGTTTTGTTTCACACAGGCATTATATATCTGAATTTACTTTATCAATTAAAATTTCCCTTAGTCCTTTGTTTGCCTCTGTCCACCCATTTACATTCCATGAGGATATTGATATTGAAGTGTCTGATGCGATGTAGGGCTGGGTGTCCTATCGTCGTGGTTATCCACCTCCTGCTTCTCCTGGTCTTGTCTGATTCCTTACAGCATCTTTTCTATGTCTTCCTCTGCCACCGCCCGTGCTGCCATCTCTGCCTCTGCCACCCGGTTCTGTTTTATCTTTGAGCCTCCCACTGCTATCCACGTAGTATCGCTCCTTGGTACCTGTAGCTTCTAGAAGCATTTTAGTGTTATTGTACATTATTCTTTGCTCTACAGATTTAGAGGCTCTAACAAAAACCTTTTTATATCTAGTATCCACATCGAGCGCTCAGACGGCTGCAAGTACGACTTCCTGGAACTGCGCGACGGCCCGTTCGACTACAGCCAGCTGCTGGGCCGCTACTGCAGGGAGACGCACCCGCCCATCACAGAGTCCTCCTCCAGGTATGTGTGTTTGTTTGTTTGTTTGTTTTTTTGCTGATACTCTGCAATCATCAACTTGCTGATGATTATAGAAGAGGGAGGCCACGTGGTGCTGGTACATGGACCTCCAGACGCAGATTAGGTAACCAACTGAGCCCCAGTGTGTGGAAGTATGTTTGTTTGTTTGTTTGTTTGTTTGCTGATACTCTGCAGTTTAGTCTTTCAAAAGACCTTACATCTAATAGTTTCCTTATTACAAAAATGCACATGTAAACCATATATCAAATGCAAAGAAGAGCAAGTGCAATCGTGACAGCCTTTAGCTCTAACCGATATATGGTCTTTTACAAGCTCCTAGGAATCCCACTGGTATTAAGTATACAGCCTCAAACATCCTGGGCTGTTATTGCCTTTAAAACCAGAGTATTCAGTAACAGCAGCTGCAGAAGCAGCAGCATGCATGGGTGATTTTTCCAGGTAAGGATTAGGCAAGACATTAAGTATGTGATCTTGATCAAAGCTTCTCCATTACATATGAACAGTGGCACATGCTTAAACTGTAAAATACCCAACCACAGCTGCTCTGAATATATATTCCTGTTCTAAAATCGAAACCATGTGCTTTTAGTTAATGATGTCACGTTTGCAAAACGTTTAGCAAGATTTGCATCATACAGAAGCATTTAGAATAGGCCTTCATGTCAGAACTTTTAAAGGCCTGCCTTTTGAATGCTATAATCATCAGCAAGTTGATGGCTGCATATAGGCCACGACCAGATTAGATTCTTTTGAAAATTCAAAAGGAAGAACCTCATTACAATACTAGTTGATGTATCATATCAGTTTCAAAAGTTTTTTCTTGAGCTAATACAAATGTAAATTGGGTACATTCTGCTATGAATTAATAAATATTCTTTTCTATATTAATTATCTGTACTTACCCAAATACTAACAATTTTATAAATGGAAGTGACAAAATATTGAAGCATAAGATTGTCTGCATACCAAACAGTTCAAAGCATCACACTACTTTAATTATAATGCATCTAGAAAAACACGCCATTTTGACAACTGAATCTAATATACTCCTAACTAAATTTTTGGCAAGTTTCTCTTACTTCACCAGTTTCTCAAATACAATTATGCCTGGAAAACCTGGAAGAAGTGGTCGACTGCGTAGTGCCTCTGCAAATCCAAAGATTACTTGTTCTGAAATCAGAAAAGTAGGACGACCAAAAGGCCGCAGTAAGTCTTTAGATCCAGCATCTAAAACAGAACCGTCCGATACAGCATCAGAATGTGAACAGGTTAAGAAACAAGCTAAGTTCAAACTCAGGGTAAAACTTAGACCAAAATCAACAGCAGAGGATTTTAAAGACAGAGTCATTGGAAAAGCAATAGATATTCTGCCTGCAAACAAGCTTCCAATTCAAAGTGTTGTGCTCCAGCGCTGGAGAATGTTGCGTTCTCTAAATGAGCGAGAGGACTCACACACCAGAAGCAATTCTGACATTGCGAAACAGCTAGCTCTGGAAGTTAGCAGTATCTGGCACCTGGCACGCATTCCATCAGTCACAGAAGCATTTGTTAAAGTCAAGATATTGAAGCTAGTCGAAAATTACCATAATGTTTTGAAGAATTATACGAAGACTGACACTTGTTCATATCAAAATTTCTGTAGTTCAATGAAAAATATTTTTGATATTGCGCCAAAGAATCTTGAGTTTAAAATGAACAAGATTGATAATCTGAGGTGGGAAGAAGATTTAACATTCTACAAGAATCAATGCCAAATTCCACAGATTGGTACAATGGCAGGTATTGACAGTAAATTTGTAGCTTACAAGAAGAGGAAGTTAGACAGAGAAAGAAAACAAGAAGAACGGTGTGCAAAACTAGAGAAATTGCAATCTGAGCAGACTGGTGATATAGGAAT
>CM032661.1:43311834-43338822 GCA_019095985.1 Streblospio benedicti
GGATTTTTTTTTTTTCCCAGACCAGCTAATTTGCATAAATTTAGTACGACATATAACTCATCACGTAATCCATAAAATAACTCAGTTAAAGGGGGAGAAATAGGGTATTGCATTATGTTTGAACGTGAGATAAGAAAATATCTCATCTCGTGGACTTGTCACAGCTTGAGTGAGCACCGCGAGATATTTTCTCATCTCCCATTCAAACCCATGCAATAATAATATTAATCATCCTCTACCTCTAAATGTGGTGGTTTATAGTCCTGATCCCAGTCTGTCTCTCATGACTTTACAATTTACACCACGTCATTGGCACACTTATTGATCATCATTTGTTCAGTTCTCGCATATATGCATCAGCGGCACATTCAGCGCACAATTTTTATCACTCACACAATCACCCACTCACTCTTTCCACCCAATGACCTGTACCTATTTAACGTGTAGGTACCACGGAGCAGTGTGCAACCTGCTAGGGGTAGGTTTACTCAACACCTACCACCAGACCTGACCGGGAATCGAACCCACGACTTTCTGGTCACGAGTCCAAGTCCCTAACGATTTGGCCACGGAGGAACACAATAATAAAGGCTCATACCGCCTATTAGGCCTGTCCATTCTGTCCGAACATTCACGTTCACTTGCATATATAATTTTAAAATTAAAAGGGTGTGGTTCCTATTATTTATCAAAATCAAATATGGTAAATGAATAAAGCTTAAGCGAGGGGCACATTCCACCTTGCGGCAGTCGTCGCCGCAAGGCGTGTTAAGGTCTGCGGCGTCTACGGCGTTTTCCGCAAGCATTGACAAAAGTACAGTTGTGGGCACGGGCTCCGTGCGTTATGAGTGCGTCGGCAGAGGGAATGGTTTTTATTGAGGTGGCCGTGCGATCAACTTGCATAGAACGTGCGTTGTACTCGGGTATAACTTACGTCCTTCGCACGGTGTGATTACAAAAGTACGGGATCCGCACGTTCATGGTACAGGCAACGCACGGTCCCAGTAATGTGGACGTGCCAACAACGTGCGGGTAAATCCTCTGCGTTTAACGTAAGGTCACCGCACTGCCTCCTTACGGTCAGACCATGACGTAGGGTGGTCGCAGCGTGGCAGTAGGGTGGCAGTAGACAGGCTGTAGACCTACCTTGCGGTGGAATGTGCCCCTCGCTTTAGACTGTCGAACCAGTTATTTTGGGGAGACATTTTTGAATATTTAGTGTACAGCATCGTGAATCTTCCGTCATAACAAAGGGTCTGTAATTATTATACTAAATAACTATATTTTCCAGACCCCGTGTCTCCCTGGATGGAGCCACTTTGGTGATTCGTGCTACATCCATCACAGACAAACAGATTCCATAGAATTTTTGTTATGCCGATTCTATTGTCACACATTGGACGCACGCGTGTTGGTGATAGAAACTGCTGAGGAGCAGGCATTTATTTCAACCACCTTTCTGCCATCTGTCGGTAAGTTTGCAAGATACATGTAGGCCTATACTTGTGACGTGTGATTAACCATAGTATGGAAAAAAAGTTAGAATAGAACTATATAGTGTAAATATTTGTATCAATAAATTTGTGCATTAATAGCATGGAATGAAAGACATCCCATAGAAAGATCATGGTCAGGGAAATATAAAAGCTTACATACTGGACTGTGCCGATCAGATCATGGCCATGAGAATGTTTTGATATAATATGTGCTTTCCGTACACTACATCTACACTTAAGACGACACCCATTCTACTACATGTATACCACTACAACAGCTATTTGTTTTGTACGCAGGACACTGTGGTCATATCTGGAATTACATATATTATTCGGATGGAATTATTCCTATGTGGAAATTGGGCTCCAACGGCAACGCCCCCACTTACTTCAACTGGGCGCCTGGACAGCCAGACGACCTCACTAGATATTCGTACGTCTACCTGAACCCCACCGATAGTTACCGATGGTACGATGCAGACATCCTTTATCCAATAGCAGATTGTGTTGTGTGTGAATATCAACTGCTGTAAATATATATCCAAGCTACAGAAAAAGCTTTATATGCCTAAATCACATTCAGTATACGATACGTTGTATATAGTAATGTGATGCGCCACGCCGTATTCCATGGTGTCCGTGAAATACACACCCTAGCATGCCGTGATGCCACGCGGTGTCTGCATATATCGTGACAGAAAAACTCTTTACATTATCGCAGTTTTTTAACACACTAATAAACGCTTGAGATACATACATCAAACGTTAGACATTCAATCGCTTTCTTACACTCATTTGCCCTGTGAAATTTCAATAATGCAGACAACATAGCCTACTAATCGTGACAACAGGCCAGGGTTTTGTATCCCAATCTACAGCTGTGCGATTCATATCTATCAATGCAACAAACTCATGTGACGACCTCACCTTTGGTTGGTTGGGGTTTTGGTTAAATTCTGAGTACGGCGTGCTGCATCATGTGATACATTGATTTTAAGTTACTTTTCAAAACATGTTCTCTCCTTGCAACTTTGAAAAACAAACATTTAAGAAGAAGAAAATCATTTTCGTATTTCACAATGCCAAGACTCGGTAACCGGATTTTTGAATCGTGAAAATAACAAAAACTGTGTTTATAAAGGAAGACATCGTGACATGTAATTGAACCACATATAACATCTGAAAAAATAACATATTATATGCTTTACAACTAATTTTTAACTACATGTAATCTTTGATATGGACTGTGATATTTTACAATGCATTTTATGCGAAATAAACTGATAAAATACAATACAATTACATTTACGAGTTAAGGAGATAAGATTACGCCCGCCAGAGCGTGATTATTAACATTTTTGGTTGGGCTGTGGCAGTGAGAACAATGCATGCCTTGCTACATGTACATTGCATGTCTGTGCTGGCCACTGGACACATGCATTGTATTGTGTAACAGAAGGTGATCAGCATTTGAACAATTTTGATTATATTTTGCATGGGAACTATTGAAACAATTAAGTCAGCCCAGCTGTATATAGGACAATTTATGCTCGGCCGCACAGCATGCAGATGGTTGGTTCTGGGTTGGGGTTTCTACACACTCTTTGACATGCTTAATTTTCTTGGAAATCCTGAATCTGCCATTACAAGATAAGTTTTAATCAGTGGCAAGAAATATATGTATCAGTGTCATGCAATGTGTAGTTTTTTATCATCACAAAAACTGTGTGCATATTTGTTCAATTTTGTTGTGAGATATTTTGCTGTATTAATCCAACGACATTTAACCCGTAATAAAGGATAGTTAAATATGTTTGTACAAATGATGCTTGTACGGTGATTATTTGAACACATACTGAAGTTAACTATGTATATAACATGTTTCATACATTTTAATAGATGTGGACCTGTGCAATGTGTATATGAGATGGCATAAGACCGATTTTACCATTTCAGGTGTTCCCAATGTTGACCAGTTCATGTATGTCCATGGCTATTACCGTTATAAACAACTAAATAATAAAGTTGCAACAATTATGGAAATAAAACCTAGTAGTAAAGTTTTTTTTTAAAGTCCAATATTAAATATTTATTTTGAGAAGTCCTTTATACGTGCTTTATTATAAGCCAAATATTTTCTCCTTCTCAGGAAGGAGAAAATATTTGGCTCATAATAAAGCAAGTATAAAGGATTTTTCTCAAAATGAATATCTAATATTGTACAATAAGAAATCCAATGAATCTGTTCAATATTTTTGAAAAAGTGGTTTACAAAACACCTATTTCAAATTTCGAATTGATAAGATAATGATAAAGTCGGTACATAGAAGTTATCTTCAATTCATTTTAATTGTAAGTAAATCTTTACACAAATGTTTCAAATACTCTTTATAATACATTTGTAGAGTAACTTAAATGGCATTATTCACTTCTGTGTATTTCATATGCTGAATATAAAAAAACTAGTTGGCTTGCTCTAAACTGTTTTAAGGAGGTTTGCATTATGTTTTACTGTTATTTTATGGTCTTTTAATAGAAGTGCTTATCAATGTTACTATTTGCATTGCCCTTGTTACCATAATTGCAGTGGCTAAGTTGTGTTTATAGTTTCATACATCAATTCTAAATCACCGAATCATGAGTTATTGTGAAATGCTGAATATATTTGTTGATGAGCAGAATGGACGTCAAGGTCGCTCATGTAGAAGACCACATATTTTCATTAACAAGTATTCTCAATAATAGACTCATAGAAAGAAAGATACATTTGCTGCTTTTTATTGACTTAGAAAAAGCATTTGATTGGATTGACAGGGATATGCTTTTTATCGTTTATTACAATATAACATTGATGGCAAAATGTATAAAAAGCTATTAAAAGTATCTATAATGACTATTATACATGCCCTACGCATTAGTAATCACTATACGGAATGGTTTCCTGTTACAACTGGTGTGAAACAGGGTGATAATATTTCACTAACATTATTCTACTCTAAATAAAATGAGTTAGCCAAAGAAATAAACTCCATAAATCTTGGAGTAAAACTTGATAATATCAAACGTTTCAATACTTTTGTATGCAGATGATATGGTCTTGATAACGAATAATGAAAAAGATCTTCAACAAATGTTAAGTGCTATGCAAAAATGGTGTAAAAATGGCGTCTTAAAGTAAATTCTTCAAAAAACTAATATTGTCCACTTTTAGGCCATTAAGATTCCCCAGTCCAAGTTTCCTTTTTGTATGCGATGATTGCAAACTTGAAATGGTGTCAAATTACAAATATCTTGGCGTGATTTTAGATGAACATCTTAATTTTGACTTATGTTCCAAAACGTTGGCTGACTCAGAGCATTAAGTGCAATTATATCAAACTTAAAATTGTCCAAAAACGTTGGATTTAAGACATTTTCAAACTGTACAGAATCATGTGTGGTTCCGTAACTGATTATGGAAGTGGTGTTTGGGGGGAAATTTAACGTTTCACATTCTGATGCTATACAAAACAAGAGCCATTAGATACTTTATTGGTGTGCACAAGTTTACCATTCCAGCAATACATTCTGAAATGGGGTGGTTAAGTCCCAAATACAGGAAATACTTAAATATGCTACACACGACTTTGGAATAGGATTCAAAAATGAAAAAATTACGGATTAACTAAACGATTATTTTTTATGGATTTCAATGAACAAAATTGGTCGAACAAATGAAAAAATTTTTGACTTTTTAGATATGTCTCACATTTTTAAGAACAGCAATGTGATTTGAATAATGCTAAATTTTTAAAAGGATTGTGTAATTTTAACAAACCCCGTGAAAACTTGAATGCATTTAAACTTTTAAAACCAATTGTGATTAGAACAAAGACTGTGTAAATAAATGTCTGTTATTACCACAGCAGCCTAAATTTAGATGTGATTTTACTCCTATGAAAACGAAGGTCATTTTGAAAATGTTGAAACCTTAACGTTAATTTTGATCTTCTACATAAATAAATGTACTGTTTTCAAAAAAATTGTGATTTGAAATGTAAAAATGATCAAAAATGGACTGTAAATTAGTAAAAATTTAATATTTTAATGATCAAGAAAAAGTTTATACATCTTATGACAAATTGTCAATATTATGTAGCTAAATACATAGAAAATGCATGGAATATGAGAAAAAACAAACTGTATAACTAACAATTGTAAATTTTATTTTTTATTGCCACACTTATTATAAGATATGATTTGAACTGACTTATAAGCCATAATTGGCTGGGTGATATTTCTAATGTATTTAAATATAATCAGAATATGTATATCATGTCAGTATAATAAATGATTATTTTATTTGACTTGACTTGACTTGACTTGTCAGATCTTTTACTCTGAATAATGAAACATGTTACACTTTTTATCATTATCTTATAAGATATTATAAGTCTAACACCCTCTAAGGGTTAGATATGGACTCTAAATGCAGGAGGATGATGGCGATCATTGTGCTGACATTATCAATTTCTTAGACAAAGACATTGAACCATAACAAAATTTATTTAATATTACAATGATGCTTTTCAAATTTAAAATCTGGCTGATAAAAACTGGCTGTCATTACAAGCCCATTTTTATGCCATTGCCGGTTACAAAATCACTCATACCAGATGTTCTAACACGCCTTACAATCTTCATTCTGAAAATGAAACATGAAAACGTTTAGAAAACCTATCAAGCCAAAAGTTAATGTCTTATTAGCTGGCCTGTTTTACAATCAAAAAATGAAGTTGTATTTTTTAAACATCAAAATTCAACATTCAAGTTTAAACATGTTTAACAATGCCAGATTCTGCCTAATTTTTAAAATTTCTCTAGATCACTTCAGATAGATCCCCCAACCTTATGGGGATACTTCATCTTGACATCTGTGTTGACCTGTCAAATTACCTCATTCCATCACAACCCACACAGCACCAGCAACTATTAGAACAACTGCATCGTCGGGTTTTCTATACCATCTTAGTCCCCGGGGAATCCTCAGTAAGATAAGCTTCATGTTTCAAATCCCAATTTTCAAAACAATGAATAGCTGTAGATATTTCACATCCTCCTGCCGCCTAACGTAAATGCTGCTTAGTGTCAGTTGCGAATAATCAATCGACATCTGTTGACCACTGTTTGGACTCAAAGCAAGTTTTCTCTATCTTTATTATTAATGACCACTGGAGCATACAATCACCACTCATCCTGTTTGATCTGTGCCACCCAACAATGGTGCAGGAGACTCCTTCTTAGGCTCGTGTTGTAATGCCAATTCGCACAATTGTCACACATTAGTCTTTCTCCTTACAAAAGTATCCATTTACAACAACTTACATTCTGAGCATTTGTCTAATTAATGACCAAAAAAAGCAATGTTACATGACCCTGAAGGGTTCGGTCATCAAAATCTAAATTTATGAAAATGAAACATAGGTTTAACTATGAACAAAGGTCTTATTAGCTTTGCCCCTATTCCTGGTTAAAAAAATGAAGTTGTATTTTGTTCAATTCAACATTCAGATTTTAAACATGTTTAACATTGCAAATTCTATTTTAATTAATTGTCTACTTCACCGATGTACAAACCTGTTTTGCATCGATTTTGGCATCTACCAACCTCCTGTCACTGCTACTTTCCTTCACTTTGCACACAGCACCAATATGTTTGATTAAATATTCCTAATACTAGACCAACTTTGTAGTATAGGCTAACCTGCTAACGCCGAAATTAAAAATTACTTAAAATCGTATCTGTCAGACGAACTTTTATTTCTAACGTTTCAAAACATCTGGCATCAAGCAAAAAATCAGTGGACTTATTCTTCAATCTCCAGTTTTTCAATCTATAAAAAAATATCGCATTAAGTAACAAATTCTATGTGTATGTGACCACTAGGTGTTTGAGTCGGGTGTAACAATGAATTATAGCCAATATGAAACTTGTTTATAACGCCAGTACTTTTCATGCCTAATGGCATGACACCTTGCCTAATTATCATGTTTACTACTACTACTAGTGTAGACTATTATTGTACTATACAGCAGTCAAAAAAGCAAGGTAGCATGACCTTAGAATTAAGTATCCCAAATAAACTTGGACAATATAACGCTATCAAAGTTACGCTGTTGCCCCATCCTGTTTCACTAGAATTCAGTTCGATGAGACTACTAGAGCTATAGACTTAAACAGACAGTACTAGTAGTAGATTATATTTTTTAGATCTAGGGATTCTAGACATGATTTGCATGAACAAACCCCACCGGTGATTACTTAAGAAGTAATATAATGAATATATTTGATTAAATATTACATTGCCGACTAACTGTAGTATAGGCTAACCTGCTAACACTCCCAATTAAAATTACTTAACTAGATATGCATTCGCTGTTCTCCCTTTTTATTTCAAATTCAAAAACATATTTTCATCAAAAAAGGGCCCAAATCCCCTTCGATCTTCATCATGGCGGCAAAAAAAAAATATGAAAGCCACATCACACATTGTTAGACGCTGGATTCTCGGGTGTGGCTAGAGTCGTCGAACGTCGGAAAGGTTATGACCACAATGCCAGCCTTTGCAAAAAACTTGCTAATTGTTGAATCGCAAGTCAAGTGTTTTCATACTACATGTGAACTCAGCCCTATTCTCCTCCTAATAAAAAAATGTTGCAAATTTGCAGCATTTTCAAATATTTAAGTACGCTCGATGTGGCAGGGCGACTTTCTAAAAGTTACGATTTGGAGGTTTCCTCCAAACCTATAGACTTAAAATAAACCTTTAATCTATAGATACGTTGATCTATTCAGATAAAGGGTCACTGCACCTTCGTGCATGCTAACCCTATCAGATATTTTTGACCACAACTTTGTTAAACATTGTTGACAATCAGACATATTTTATATAAAAACATTCCAGAACCTTAAATATAATCATTGCTTTAAAAAAATGCTTGTACAAACCTTTGTATTCAGGAATTAATATTTTGTATTTTTTCATCAGTCTGTTCTTGTTTTTTTTTTTGGTTTTGTCTTTTTTTATAACAATTTTGTAAAATCGGGGGCTTATGTATCCCCCCCCCCCCATGAATGTAATGCATACCTTTTGAAACAACATTTTATCATGACTCAAGTCAAACCAGTATTATAAAATGAGATCAACTTCTGTCGTCAGAAATATAAAGAAGGGCTATTTTGATTGGTATCCTATCTAGTAATGAAACTGCGAAGTTAATTAGTAATCAAACTGCGAAGTTAAGACACTCCTAGCCTCATAGCAGCTGCTAAAGTATGATTTTATTGCCATATCTAGGGATTATTCTGTTTGCAAGGTAGCTGAATTAGAAACAAAATATGATTATGACTTAAAAAGTGTCTTACATATGGATATGCTCACAGATGTGTATAAGAGACTATTCATTTAGATGTTATCGTGCTAATGGCGTACTATTATAAAGGTAACTGGGTAAGTCTTTAGGATAAGAAAATAGAAAAAACTCGTGTACCAATAAAGAAAAAATATATATCCCGGTAAAAAATGTATTGTTAAAATAAAAGCTCTTAAATCCGAAAACATATATACCATTGAATGCTACATTGTGTTCATAATTTTCTTATATTCTTTGTCTAAATAAGTAAATTGATACATACATATCGAGAGGCTCACATAAGAATCAAATATATGTTATGTATCAATATGAAAATGATAAAAAAAAGTCCTGTGCACAAATATTTCTTCTACAAAACTGACCAAATGTCCCACCAGCACACAACAATAGAGAAATAGTCATACAATTAATTTAAAAAAAAATACATTTAAAGCACTCAAAGTTTTTGTAGCACGTGTAAAATATATACATAGTTCTTGAAATAAATGAATAAACTGATGCAATCTTTGCATAATAGCGCCTACAGTAGATTTGAGCGCTAAATATCTAAGTTAAAGAACTAGATAATTTTATTTAGTTTAATCAGTGTTTCAAGCGTCATCGCTATCATCAGGTATATAGTATAACCCCCATTACACCAAGCAGGCTCCGGGCGGATTTTCGAAAAATGGCAAAAAATGACAAAGAGACTATTCATTTAGATGTTATCGTGCTAATGGCGTACTATTATAAAGGTAACTGGGTAAGTCTTTAGGATAAGAAAAATAGAAAAAAACTCGTGTACCAATAAAGAAAAATATATATCCCGGGTACAAATGTGTATTGTTAAAATAAAAAGCTCTTAAATCCGAAAACATATATACCATTGAATGCTACATTGTGTTCATAATTTTCTTATATTCTTTGTCTAAATAAGTAAATTGATACATACATATCGAGGCTCACATAAGGAATCAAATATATGTTATGTATCAATATGAAAAATGATAAAAAAAAAGTCCTGTGCACAAATATTTCTTCTACAAAACTGACCAAATGTCCCACCAGCACACAACAATAGAGAATTAGTCATACAATTAATTTAAAAAGAAATACATTTAAAGCACTCAAAGTTTTGTAGCACGTGTAAAAATATATACATAGTTCTTGAAATAAATGAATAAACTGATGCAATCTTTGCATAATAGCGCTCTACAGTAGATTTGAGCGCTAAATATCTAAGTTAAAGAACTAGATAATTTTATTTAGTTTAATCAGTTTTTCAAGCGTCATCGCTATCATCAGGTATATAGTATAACCCCACATTACACCAAGCAGGCCCGGGCGGATTTTTCAAAAAATGGCAAAAAATGACAAAGTCCCCGCAACGTCCAAATCCCACGGATTTTGGACTCTGTTTGCATCCGTCCGTTAGAATCCACGGGCTGGAAAAAAAGTCGGAGCCCGGCAGAATCATGGAGTATTGATCGGTGGATAATCCCCTGCGTCGAGGAAATGCGACGCTTGGGGCGAATGCTTGGCTGATTTTTGGCTCTGTTTGGGCGGGCGTGGCGTCAAAATCCTCTGTGTACGTCGTCCACTCTGTCAGGAGTATTTCAACTGCGGCCAGAGTAAATTGGCTGCGTTGAGGCAACGTTTGGGCTCTGCCAGGCGTAGCGGACGCCTCATGATAATCATGATATATCAAGACCGTGAGTCATTTGGCTCTGTTTTTGCGGAAGGGCAGAGCATTTCGCAACGTCCAGAGGCGCCGGGCGGGGTTGGTTTTACTATCAATTTCAATTGGTGTTCTCGACGGACGCCGCTATTTGGCTGCGCCCGCCGTGGTGGGCAATATATGCCTCCGCTTATGGCGATACAAACGAAGCGGTGCGCTTTTGTCCGTGGTCTACGACGACGTGGCAGAAGCGTTTGTGAGGACGCCCTTCGCTGTCAGTGGCGCTGGACAGAGGGCCCATGGTGACCGCTCAAAACCGTATATAAATGACCAAATCGAGAAGATTCCTTTTCATTTGGTACAACTATCAGTGTAGTGGACATATATATGTATATTTTAAACAATTGAATAATAATTTCGGAATATGTCTATGCTTGCATTTGATGATGTGGTGTCTGAGATTAGCAGTGACACTAATGAAAGAGCTGACCGAAAACACGCAAATCTAATAATACTGTTGCTTATCATCCAGAAGATGCTGGACTTTATTATCAAGCAAACCTATTACCAAACCAGCCACCTGAAGCAGATGTTACTACCTCCAAGTTAACGGGGGAAGCAGATGCTGATGACGAAGAAGAAGAAGCACGTGAAGTTGACGCCAAGGTAGGAGGAGATGCAGGAAGCCCCCAGGAAGAGGAGGCAGGGTGGGTTCGTCCGGCATCGAGACTGCTGTTTGGACACTTCGACAACCTCATGGCAGAACTGGAGTTGAAGACCCATACAGTTTACTTCAACTTCCTACGAATGTCTGCACAAATGTTTGAGGAACTTCTCACCCGTCTGTCGCCAAGAATCCAGAAACAGGACACAAATTGGAGGAAAGCACACTCACCTGGGTTTGAAGTTGGCCATCACATTGAGGTACATGGCCACAGGTGAGAATTACCCATGTTTAAGTTCTGCGGTTTTCGAGTTAGTCGCCACACCATTGCTGTGATTATCCCAGAGGTTTGTAAAAGGCAATACAAGATGAGCTCGCAGAGGAGGTGGTTCAGCTTCCCACAAAACGAGGACGAATGGAGACAAGTGGCTGCAAGGTTCCAGCAGAAATGGAATCTGCCTCACGCCCTGGAGCCTTGGTGTGGTAAGCATATACGCATAAGAAGACCCAACAAGCCTGAATTTTATACCATAATTACAAGGCTTTTTTTTTGTTGTTCTCATGGCCCTGGTGGATGCAGATTATAAATTCATGTTCACTGGTGTTGGTGGGGTGTGGCCACCAATCGGATATGCAGCTCTTCAATTCATCCCCTAAAAAAGAAGGCTTGATGAGGGTGACCTGATATATACCACCACCAGATAACTTGCCCAATGACAATGTTCCCTTTCCTTACTTCATATTAAGGGACGATGCATTTGCACTCAGGGAATACATGATGAAACCCTTCAGCCAAAGGAACTTGACCAAGGAACAACGCATCTACAATTACAGAATTTCACGTGCCAGGATGGTGGTTGAAAAGATATCCTCAGCGCTGGCAGTGTTTTTTTTACCATGCAACAAAACCTGAAATTGTCCAGCAAATAGTACATGCTGGAATTTGCCTGTACAACTTCATCCGATCAGGTTGGTCAGAGACAATGTGCAAGACCTTGCCCCTGGAGTACAGCCCGATGCCGAGGACGAAGAACACAATGTTATACCGGGAGCATGGCGTGCAACTGCTAATCTTGAACCTATTGATGCTCGGCACCAGGGTTTGAGAGAACTGGAAGCAGCCAAGGTTCAACGCCAGACCCTTGGTGGCATACTTCAATAGTCCTTCTGGAGCGGTGCCGTGGCAAGAAGAACGTGTGCTGCCAGGATACATATTAATATTCCTCCTCACCTCCAACAACAACGTGCTGATGATGGTGACATAGACAATAATGAAGAGATGCAAGATGGGTGATAATTCCATTGAAAATATTGAGTAGCCAACAAAATTAAAAAAAAATATTTATTTGTGTGCACCTTCGGTGTATCTCTGGTGCATTTTTAACAATTGTGACTGTGTGCTTTTGTTTTGTAATGAAATAAAATTACCATGCTGAATTTGTCACATTAATATTAAGATCAATTTCATGATGGCGAGTGATAACTTAAATGTATAAATAATGTAACATTTTCACATTAAATGTCAAATTGTCTATCACGTAAAATAAAGGAAAATTATGCATTTTTAATTCTACTTGGTAGTTATTTTAACAACGGCGACAGACTAGTGGCACCGTTTGTTTACTTGTCTACAAGAAGTCATTTGACAGCTCTTTAGCCCACACGTAGCGTGGTGCAGGACAACGTTTTTCGAGTGCATTGATTTATGGAAAATCAAAGGCAAAGCCCGCTGTGATTTGCGCCTTGTGGCAGAGCGAATCATCCTCATACGTGGTTGGGTGACACCGTCGGCTTGGGATTTGCTCTGTGGCGTTGTGATAAGGCCCGTACGCTGCATTTGACTATGTGGGGTCGTACAGAGTCCTTGCGCCGTCGTTTCCAAGTAATGTTTACAAACATGGATTATCATATCGGAGTGCCACGACGTGCTCCAACGACGCACAGAGGGTGACCACGACGTGGCAGAGTCACAAATTTAGGCCCGCCTGTCGTCTTTCACTGCGTCCACTGGTGTAATGTGGGGGATAAGTTAAAGATTGTAGGTCGGATTTTTAACTTATACTATTTTATGCCTCATGATAACGATGATGTTTACTTTACTGTGTTCAAATTAAATTAAGCTTTTAAAAAAATCTAGCTCTAGTTCTTTAACTTAGATAAAAAAATATATATATATATATGCACATATACATATTAGTTTCCATAGATATTTCATATCTCAGTAATTCCGCATACAAGTGTGTGTGTGGGGATGACCAGTATCTCAAAAATTGTATTCAACTTAAGTCCCAATTATACAAATTTAAAAAATGTGTTCATATCCCAAGTTTAGTGTTTGCTGTTGCATGAAAAATTGCCAAGGTGGAAAAAAAAGAAGGTTATATCTTTTGAAAACATTACGCTATAACAAGACAATATGTCAATCAACAATAGCTACAATGCATACCACCACATTTGTAAACCCGTATAGTGTACATTTGTTAGACACCTGCATCACTGTACAATTCAAGGAATCATTCAATTTAACGTTTGTAATGTAGAATCTATACTCAGCAGATTTGAACTATAGTTACATGCAACATCTTCTCAAATAATACTGATGTTATATGAAGATACATTTTTAATGGTTGTTTATATACACCATGACCTAACTATGAACCATATTTTCAATATCATCATTTTCTTAATAGGTAAATTTCATTTGAAAATCAACCAGCACCAGAAAACCTTTTCTTTTTATTATTTTTATTTGAAACTATAGCGATAAGTAAAATATAAATGATAACAACTGCATGATATGAATGACATCTACATCTAGATACATGTACATTGTATAATTAAAATTTTATAAAACATTTATGTCTCCCATATCACCAGAATTTTAATTTAAGCTTGAACTCGCTCATCCATCCACAATAAGACAAGGGGGGTTGATGAGAGCATTGAGAGGCTACATGACAAGGCCGACAACGGCTAACATTTTATTAAAATCAGGAATCATGGCCAGCCCGATATGGACAGCACGTTGGCACGCTCACCAGCCAAGGCACAAGGTTGAGACAGGATTATTCCACCAAGCTTGTTGATGGTGCGTGTCGTCTTTGTGCTTTTCTGCACGGAATTTGAAAGGCGGACGGCCATCATGATGTGTCCGTACATAGTCTTATAGCAAAAAGAAACGAGCGAGTTGAAAATCAGAAATGACATTGAATATATCTGGGAGAGTTTCTATAAACCAGTATGCAAACTGATTTTTTTTTTTTTTTTCAGATCCGTTGCAATGTAGAGAATCAGGGAAAGGTGATATGACCACTAAGGACGACCACGAAATCAAAGAAAGCTTCTTTGTGTAGCGTATTCCAGACCATACCTTTTTGAAGGATGTGATTACAATGCATATTATCTATCTAGTGCAATTAAAAATGCTGTTAACGTGGACTGTTGACATAATATGAATATGATGATACTGTTTACTTTACATTGCATTGAAAAACAACCAACAAGGTAAAGGTATTAGATGCCATGTTATTTGAAAGGTAAAGAAGTCCTAGATATAAAGCACTAATATACCATCAGAAATGGAGAGATTCACTCTAAAATAGTTTGTACACTCCACTTTCGGCTACTACGTGCATGGTTCAGCCAACCAACCAGAGATAAGGCATTAATGAAGTGAACACCCACTGCATGCAAAGAGAACAGTATTCCAAAAGTTTACTTGGAATGATCTTATCAAAGAAGAATCAAATCTCCTTGAACGAGTTCATCGTGTTGGAATACACATATATACATTATTTATTAGTTCATCTTTACACAACACAAATATAATATTTGAACAGACAGTTTCGCAACTCCTGGTCACCATTTTTCAAAACGTCTCTGTGTATAAGTCTAGCTTGTCAGTACTTCCGTGCCTAAAATCGGTCGTAAGTCAATTACAATTTAAAATCCCTGCATCGGTTTCATGACCTGCTTCTGTCCTCAGAAAAATATTTATCCCCCTGATTGGACCTTGTTGAATTGATCCCCTCCCCATCCAGTACACTCACTTCCTCCCAGTTATCTCATGATTGTTTTGTTTCACATGTATGTGCATGGCCAAGATTTGGGTTAGGATTGCTATACTGCGTCTGAGCTGAAGCGACGCAAATATCTGACCATGTAGCATCATATTTTGTGTTCTTTCACACAGGAGAACCGTTTTCTGCCAAGTAGGAAAGATGACTGAAGTCCTGAACAGACTTACAGGGGCCAATTTTGGGGAAAATCAAACTCGCATTTCTGGGTGTGTGTGGTACTGACTGATTGATCTCAGGATGAACTGGTATAGCCCTCTCCATCACTCTTGAGTGGCAGCACCGATTTAGGTGATGGCGATTATCTCAACCAGATCTCAAATAGATCCTCCAGTTGCCCAAAGTTCAAGAATTGACTAGCATAGCTTTTTGGAAGGCTGCTGAGCCTCCTTATTCTTTTTCTTTCTCTTATGGAGTCCTTCCTTCTTCTTTTTTGTGGACATATAGGCGTTCTTGGGCACACTGACACTGACAGTTATTGACCCTACTATATGTTCTTCCTCTTTCTGGAGAACAGTATGTCTTGAAGAAAAACATTTAACCTGTCGGTGTAGGGTCCATGACCAGTGATATTGTGTGGAGGTTTTATATGTTGTTATTATTACCATGTTATATGTGGGTTTTTTTAAAAACATATGGTTAGTAAATCATTCTATCACCAAACTACGTATCTGTTATCAAATGCCGAAAATTGCATTATCTTTCTCCTTTCATTGACATTGATGAAATCTTTACATCTTCAGTAAGAAGATGGCCCATAAAGATATATTATATTTTTCAGTAATCTTTTTCCATACAACATGATACGTATCTTTTAAATGTAGTTTGAATGAATATTGCTACCAGAAAAAGTAATAATATATTACAAAGACATTAGCAATTTTGATCAAATCTGCCACACACATTTATCAAAATAGCATCACAAGGTTATTAAAAACAACACAATTTTCAGGGTTCGCCATAAATGCACCCCACATTTTCACGCTTACCCCCAAAATCAAGTTGAGTTTTTCAGCCCCCAGTTTTTCCTTACTATCTCTGGGTAATGATAAATGGTAGCCTGCTTATTTGAGCCATAGTAATTAATCCATAACATGTCAAAAGAAAGATACATTTGCTGCTTTTATTGACTTAGAAAAAGCATTTGATTGGATTGACAGGGATATGCTTTTTTATCGTTTATTACAATATAACATTGATGGCAAAATGTATAAAGCTATTAAAAGTATCTATAATGACTATTATACATGCCTACGCATTAGTAATCACTATACGGAATGGTTTCCTGTTACAACTGGTGTGAAACAGGGTGAAAATATTTCACTAACATTATTCTCTCTGTACATAAATGAGTTAGCCAAAGAAATAAACACCATAAATCTTGGAGTAAAACTTGATAATGTCAACGTTTCAATACTTTTGTATGCAGATGATATGGTCTTGATGGCGAATAATGAAAAAGATCTTCAACAAATGTTAAGTGCTATGCAAAAATGGTGTAAGAAATGGCGTCTTAAAGTAAATTCTTCAAAAAGTAATATTGTCCACTTTAGGCCATTAAGATTCCCCCAGCCCAAGTTTCCTTTTATGTACGATGATTGCAAACTTGAAATGGTGTCAAATTACAAATATCTTGGCGTGATTTTAGATGAACATCTTAATTTTGACTTATGTTCAAAAACGCTGGGGGGCAGAGCATTAAGTGCAATTATATCAAAATTAAAATTGTCCAAAAACGTTGGATTTAAGACATTTACCAAACTGTACGAATCATGTGTGGTTCCCGTAACTGATTATGGAAGTGGTGTTTGGGGAAAATTTAACGTTTCACATTCTGATGCTATACAAAACAGAGCCATTAGATACTTTCTTGGTGTGCACAAGTTTACTCCCATTCCAGCAATACATTCTGAAATGGGGTGGTTAAGTCCCAAATACAGGAAATACTTAAATATGCTAAGACTTTGGAATAGGATTCAAAAGATGAAAAATTACGGATTAACTAAACGATTATTTTTTATGGATTTCAATAGACAAAAGCAAAATTGGTCTGAACAAATGAAAAATATTTTTGACTTTTTAGATATGTCTCACATTTCTAAAGAACAGAAACAATGTGATTTGATATTATGCAATGAAAAACTTAATGATATATTTAAAAAGGATTGTATGAGAAATGATGCACCACGCCGTAACCCGGGGTCCGTATGATGCCCCGGGGTGCCGTGAAATGCAAACCCCGGCATGTCGTAATGCCCCGTTTCTCCCGTGATATTTCCGTATATCGGTCGTTGCTAAAAGGCAGACCACCAAAAGAATAACGGCGATGTGCATTTTCGTTTTGTCACAATGTATTAGGTTGGAAATCGAGTTTTAATAAATTAAGAATAGATAAGATGTTTTTATTGTGACAAAACTTAAACATTTTACTTATGAATATTAACAAAATTTGATACCACAGCAGCCTACCAGTCATCACGGTATGCCGGGGTATTGATGTTGAAAAAAAATAATTAATTAGCTCAAAAATGAATTTTTTATTATTTTCACGGGCCGGGGTATCACGGTAACCCGGGTTACGGCGTGGTGTATCAAATGTTGAAACCAAACCTAAACTTTGAACATTTAAACTTTTTAAAACTGATTGTAAAACAAGTGATTACATCAAAGGCTGTTTAAATAAATGTCAACACTCATTATTAGCTAAATTTAGATGTGGAATTTTACAGCTAGAAATTGATACAGGTCGTTTCGAAAATATTGAGTTAGAACAACGTCTGTGTAGCTTCTGTGAAAGAAATGAAATTGAAAACGAAGTTCATTTCCTTATTAATTGTGATCTGTATAAGGACCCCCGTACTGGACTGTTTTCAAAAACATTAGATAAATGTAAAAATGTTAATAGTTTTAATGATCAAGAAAAGTTTATACATCTTATGACAAATTGTCAATATTATGTAGCTAAATACATAGAAAATGCATGGAATATGAGAAAAGACAAACTGTATAACTAACAATTGTAAATTTTATTTTTTATTGCACACTTATTATAAGATATGATTTGAACTGACTTATAAGCCATAATTGGCTGGGTGATATTTCTAATGTATTTAAATATAATCAGAATATGTATATCACATGTCAGTATAATAAATGATTATATTATTTGACTTGACTTGACTTGACTTGTCAGATCTTTTACTCTGAATAATGAAACATGTTACACTTTTTATCATTATCTTATAAGATATTATAAGTCTAACACCCTCTAAGGGTTAGATATGGACTCTAAATGCAGGAGGATGATGACGATCATTGTGCTGACTTAATCAACTTCTTAGACAAAGACATTGAACCACCAACAAAAATACGCAAGCAATATTGCACAATGAGAGAGTTTTCACACTGCCTCATCACAGAACATAAAATACTGGCTGTCATGTACACAAACGAACTAACCAACAAGCTGGACTACAAAATACTCATACCACCTTCACTAACACACCAAATCATCAAAACCTATCATGAGAATGTTATGTGCCACGCTGGCACCACACGCACACTCGAACGCATTCGCCAAAAATACATTTGGAGAGGGATGCACCAGGATGTTTTACAATCAATAGCTTCATGCCACACTTGTTTAAGCGCAAAATCAACAATCAAAACAGAACAAACAAATCGCACAATAGTCCAGAACGTGCCTAGATCGTTCTTAAAAATTTCTCTAGATCACCTCGGACCCTTCCCCATGGCCCATGGGAAACGCTTCATCTTGAACTGTGTTGACCATCATTCAAATTACCTCATCACCATGACAACCCGTACGACCAGCACGGAGGAAGTATTAGAACAACTGCACAAAAGGGTTTTCACAATCTTCGACGTCCCCAGGGAGATCGTCACAGACAATGCTTCATGTTTCATTCTGAAAATGAAACATGAAACGTTTAGAAAACCTATCAACGTATTCAATGTTAATGTCTTATTAGCTGGCCTGTCTATTGTAGGTTAAAAAATGAAGTTGTATTTTGTAAACATCAACATTCAAGTTTAAACATGTTTAACATTGCAGATTCCTATTTAATTTGAAAATATAGATCTACTTCAGATAGATTCACAAACCTTATATACTTCAGGACATCTACCATACAGCCTGTCACACTAGCTACTTCCTTCACTTTGCACACAGCACCAGCAGCATTCCCTGCATTGTCCGTGTTCTCTATACCATCTTAGTCCATAACTCTGCCCTGCAGTAAGATAAGCACAAAATTCAATTCACAATTTATTGAACAAATATAGCTGTAGATATTTAGATCCTGATGCCTAACGAAAATGATTATCATGGAGGTGTCAGTTGCGTAATCAGAGACTTATTGTTGATCATTGTTTGGACTCAAAGCAAGTTTTCGCCTTAAGTGACCAATTAGTGACCATGAAGTGAACAGTGACCACTTTCATGTTTGATCTGTGCCGCCCAGCAATGGCGCAGGGGAAGCGTTCTTAGGCTCATGTTGATAATGCCAATTGCGCCAATTGTCAACTGCAGTCTCTACTTGCCTACTAAATTATCATTTACGTAACAACACGAGGCTGGGTATTTGTCTATACATGAGCCAAAAAAAAGCAAGGTAGCATGACCCTGAAGGTTCGGTCATCAAACTAAACTTCGAAGGTATAGATAGGTAGATGAACAAAGGTTCGAAGCTTTGCCCCATCCCTGGTTGATAGCATTCTTATTCAGTTCATTTAGAGATCTAGTGTACGGTCTCTTCTTACTAGATTCAATGTTGTTAATTAATTGTCCATTTCACCGACGTACACCGTTTTGCATGATTTGCATGAACCAACCTCCGGGTGATTGTTTAAGAAGTAATATAATGAATATGTTTGATTAAATATTACTAATACTAGACTAACTGTAGTATAGGCTAACCTGCTAACGCTGAAATTAAAAATTACTTAACTAGGATCGGTATCTGTCTGACGAACTTTTATTTCAACGTTTCAAAACATCACTGTCATCAGCAAAAAAGCGGTAGACTTCGTCTTCAATCTCAGAGTCTTCAATCTATAAAAAAAAATATAGATTAATAATGAAAATTCACATGCTTTTACCACACTACCATACCAATACACCTTTACAAATTCTATTTGTATGTCACACAAGTGAAACCTCGGGTGTAACAAGTGGATTATAGCCAATAGCCTATTATAGGAGAGGTTATTACCACACGTACCAGTACTTTTCATGCCTAATGGCATGACACCTTGCACTTCGCATGTTTACTAGTGTGTAGACTATTATTGTACTATATCAGCAGTCAACAATAAAGTACTATTGAGTACATTAGAATTAAGTACGTAGATGTTGGACAATGTAACGTTATCAAAAGTTACGCTGTTGGCGTGTTTCACTAGAGCTATAGACTTAAACAGATAGTACTAGTAGTAGATCTATATATACTATAGATCTAGACTATAGACTATAGTGGTCAACAAACCCACCTTCGTGCGTGCTAACTTCAACTATCCAGATCATATTTCATAGCTGTAACATTGCCGAAATATGCAAAACTACATGTAACTATTCCAGAAGTTGTTCCTTGATATGCAGCTGTTCTCCTATGATCACAAATCAATGTTTATTTTTCGAAGAGGGCCCAAATCCCTTCGAAATTCATCATGGCGGCAAGCGTTGGAGAAAGCCACATCACACGATTTGTTAGAGCGCTGGATTCTAAATAGTCTAGGTCGTCGAACGTCGCACTTTAAATGACAGTAAACAATGCGCCTTTGCAAAAAACTTGACAGATTGTTGAATCGCAAGTCAAATTGATCTCATAGTACATGAAGTCAGCCCTGTTTCTCCTTTAATAAAAAATGTTGCAAATTTGCAACATTTTCAAATGAACATGTCGGCTCGATGTGGCAGGGCGACTTTCCTAAGACTGTTAATCATTGTTGACAATCGACATATTTTATATAAAACATTCCAGAACCTTTAATATAATCATTGCTTTAAAAAAATGCTTGTACAAGCCTTTGTATTCAGGAATTAATATTTTGTATTTTTTTCATCCAGTCTGTTCTTGTTTTGTTTTTGGTTTTGTCTTTTTTATAACAATTTTGTAAAATCGGGGGCTTATGTATCCCCCCCATGAATGTAATGCATACCTTTTGAAACAACATTTTATCATGACTCAAGTCAAACCAGTATTATAAAATGAGATCAACTTCTGTCGTCAGAAATATAAGAAGGGCTATTTTGATTGGTATCCTATCTAGTAATGAAACTGCGAAGTTAATTAGTAATCAAACTGCGAAGTTAAGACACTCCTAGCCTCATAGCAGCTGCTAAGTATGATTTTATTGCCATATCTAGGGATTATTCTGTTTGCAAGGTAGCTGAATTAGAAACAAAATATGATTATGACTTAAAAAGTGTCTTACATATGGATATGCTCACAGATGTGTATAAGAGACTATTCATTTAGATGTTATCGTGCTAATGGCGTACTATTATAAAGGTAACTGGGTAAGTCTTTAGGATAAGAAAAATAGAAAAAAACTCGTGTACCAATAAAGAAAAATATATATCCCGGGTACAAATGTGTATTGTTAAAATAAAAAGCTCTTAAATCCGAAAACATATATACCATTGAATGCTACATTGTGTTCATAATTTTCTTATATTCTTTGTCTAAATAAGTAAATTGATACATACATATCGAGGCTCACATAAGGAATCAAATATATGTTATGTATCAATATGAAAAATGATAAAAAAAAAAGTCCTGTGCACAAATATTTCTTCTACAAAACTGACCAAATGTCCCACCAGCACACAACAATAGAGAATTAGTCATACAATTAATTTAAAAAGAAATACATTTAAAGCACTCAAAGTTTTGTAGCACGTGTAAAAATATATACATAGTTCTTGAAATAAATGAATAAACTGATGCAATCTTTGCATAATAGCGCTCTACAGTAGATTTGAGCGCTAAATATCTAAGTTAAAGAACTAGATAATTTTATTTAGTTTAATCAGTGTTTCAAGCGTCATCGCTATCATCAGGTATATAGTATAAGTTAAAGATTGTAGGTCGATTTTTAACTTATACTATTTTATGCCTCATGATAACGATGACGCTTGAAACACTGTGTAGCAAATTAAATTAAGCTTTAAAAAAGATCTAGCTCTAGTTCTTTAACTTAGATAAAGAAAAATATATATATATATATGCACATATACATGTATTAGTTTCCTATAGATATTTCATATCTCGTAATTCCGCATACAAGTGTGTGTGTGTGGGGGGGGGGCACCAGTATCTCAAAAATTGTATTCATCTAAGTCCCAATTTTACAAATTTAAAAAATGTGTTCATATCCCAAGTTTAGTGTGCTGTTGATGAAAGGGCCAAGGTGAAAACAAAGAAGGTTATATCTTTTGAAAACACATTACGCTATAACAAGACAATATGTCAATCAACAATAGCTACAATGCATGTACCACACATTTTTAAACCCGTATTGTGTACATTTGTTAGACACCACCATCACTGTACAATTCAAGGAATCATTCAATTTAACGTTTGTAATGTAGAATCTATACTCAGCAGATTTGAACTATAGTTACATGCAACATCTTCTCATAATAATACTGATGTTATATGTAGATAATTTTTAATGGTTGTTTATATACACCATGACCTAACTATGAACCATACCAGATTTCAATATCATCATTTTCTTAATAGGTAAATTTCATTTGAAAATCAACCAGCACCAGAAAACCTTTTCTTTTTTTCTTATTTTTATTTGAAAACTATAGCGATAAGTAAAATATAAATGATAACAACTGCATGATATGAATGACATCTACATCTAGATACATGTACATTGTATATAATTAAAATCAAATAAAACATTTATGTCTCCCATATCACCAGAATTTTAATTTAAGCTTGAACTCGCTCATCCATCCACAATAAGACAAGGGGTTGATGAGAGCATTGAGAGGCTACATGACAAGGCCGACAACGGCCTCGGCGGAGGGCGGCAGTGGCCAGCCCGATATGGACAGCACGTTGAGCACGCTCACCACCAGCCAAGGCACAAGGTTAGACAGGATTATTCCACCAAGCTTGTTGATGGTGCGTGTCGTCTTTGTGCTTTTCTGCACGGAATTTGACGGAGCACGGCCATCATGATGTGTCCGTACATAGTCACGAGCAAAAGTAACACGAGCGAATTGAAAATCAGAAATGACATTGAATATGTCTGGGAGAGTGAGCTTCCAACCAGTATGCAAGCTGATTTTTTTTTCAGATCCGTTGCAATGTAGAGAACAGGGAAAGGGGATATGACCACTAAGGACGACCACGAAATCAAAGAAAAGCTTCTGTAGTGCGTAATTCCAGACCATACCTTTTGAAGGATGTGATTACAATGCATATCTATCTATCTAGTGCAATTAAAAATGCTGTTAACGTGGACTGTTGACATAATATGAATATGATGATACTGTTTACTTTACATTGCATTGAAAACAACCAACGCATAGCAACATAGGTAAAGGTATTAGATGCCATGTTATTTGAAAGGTAAAGAAGTCCTAGATATAAAGCACTAATATACCATCAGAAATGGAGAGATTCACTCCTAAAATAGTTTGTACACTCCACTTTCGGCTACTACGTGCATGGTTCAGCCAACCAACCAGAGATAAGGCATTAATGAAGAACACCTCACTGCATGCAAAGAGAACCCAGTATTCCAAAAGTTTACTTGGAATGATCTTATCACAAGAAGATATCAAATCTCCTTGAACGAGTTCATCGTGTTGGAATACACATATATACATTATTTATTAGTTCATCTTTACACAACACAAATATAATATTTACTGTTGACAGTTTCGGCAACTCCTGTCACCATTTTCAAAACGTCTCTCTGCGCATGTCAAGTCACTCGGCACGACTTCCGATGCCCAAAATCGGGTCGTACACGTGAGAGAGTTGAAAGGCCCCCTCGTCTCGGTTCATGACCTGCTTCTGTCCTCGTATCTTTATCGCCTCCCTGATGGTTCTTGTTCTCCAATCCCCCTCCCTATCCAGTACACTCACTTCCTCCCAGTCTATCTCATGATTGTTTTGTTTCACATGGTCTGTGATCGCACTCTTGCTGATTTGGGTTAGGGATTCTTTCCTCGCTGCTCTGGTGAAAGATCCCCCACTGTTCTGCTCCACATCCTTCATGTGTTCTTTTACACGGGTGCCCAGTTTTCTGCCAGTTTCCCCAACATACACACTCTTGCAAGACTTACAGGGAATTTTGTACACCACTTCACATTTCTCTAGCTTATCCTGTTTGTCCTTAGGATGAACGAGAATGTTCCTGATGGTCTGTAGGGGCTTCACCGCTGTAGACACTTGGTGCTTATTGAGGATACGTGAAATACCCTCTGTTACCCCTTTTACGTAAGGTAAGATGACTAATCCTTTGGAGCCTGCTGAGTCCTTATTCTTTTTCTTTCTCTTGTCCTTTCCTCCTTCCTTCTTTTCTATCCGTGCTTTCACTTTTTCAAAAGACCATCTTGGGTAGCCACATTTAGTTAGAGCCCCTACTATATGTTCTTCCTCTTTCTGTCTATCCTCTGTCTCTGTCACTATGTCATTGCACCTGTCGAGTAGGGTCCGGATCACACCTAGCTTGTGTTGCAATGGGTGGTGAGACGAGAAATGTAGGTACTGGTCTGTGTGGGTCTTTTTCCTATATACAAGTAGCTTCACAGTATTGTCTGCTTTCCTCACTATCAAAGTGTCTAGGAACGGAATGGTGCCATCTTTCTCCTCTTCATGAGTGAACTTGATGCTTCCTGTGGTATCTACTGTATTGAGATGGTCAGTCAAGTTCTGTGTTTCCCCTTCTTTAATCTTTTCCAATACATCGTCTACGTATCTTTTCCACAACTGCGGTCTGCATGTGATTGGTGAAGTGGCAATTGCTTCTTGTTCCAGCCACTCCATAAACAGGTTCGTGACAATGGGTGACACTGGACTGCCCATAGCTGTGCCAAACTTTTGTTGGTAGATAGTGCCTCTGAACTGAAAATATGTGGTGGTCAAAATGAACTCGCATAGTTCCATAACATCATTTGGTGTCAAACGTGTTCTTTTTTTCAATGTTGTATCATTAAGAGTCTATCGCGGATGATGTCTAATGCTCGGTCTATGGGCGTGTTTGTAAATAGCGACACTACATCGTGGGAAGCAAACACTTCATCATCCTGAATCATTATTGTACTCATCGTTTTGGCCAAGTCTTTAGAGTTCTTCACATGGTGTTGTGTCAGTCCTACCATTGGGCCTAGAAGATCCGCTAAGGCTCTTGAGCTGTTGTATCCTATCGAACCAGTGTAATCAACTATAGGACGTAGTGGGTTTCCTTCTTTGTGGATCTTTGGGGTGCAGTACATTCTGGGGACGGTCTCTGATGTAGGATATAAATGTCTATATTGAGTTTCTGTAATTTTATCTTCTTCTTTGAATCGTGTTAAAAATGGTGTTGAAAATGGTGACAGGAGTTGCCGAAACTGTCAACAGTAAATATTATATTTGTGTTGTGTAAAGATGAACTAATAAATAATGAAGATATCAAATCATTTTTCTTTTCCACTGCAATACAAGATACCTTAGGATTTTTAACAAAGATGCAGCACAAAGCAACGTCATCCACTGTCAGAATTGACAGTTGATCTGCACTGTTCAGTAGATTTGTTGGAACATGTTTTAAACCAATCTCATTTGAAGAAATGTCAAGTGTTTGTAAAGACAGTAATTGCTCAAAATGACTTCCTTTTACTATTGATATCTTATTATAAGCTAATATCAATATTGTCAAATAATGAAGGCCATTAAATGCACCTTTCGTGAGTGATGCTATTTTGTTATGACTTAGATTCAGATAGGAAGTATAAATATTTGTGGCAAATATGTTACCTATTAAATTATGGAAAGGCGACACATTTTTTTGTATTGTGGGATGCAAAACGTAGCTTAGTTGACGTAAGATGAGGAACACATTTTCAATTCTCTTGGTATCAACATTTTGCAATGTGACAACCTTAGTCCATGTGTTTAATTTTCCCGATGGTAGCTTCGCCGTGCACATCATAGCAAATCCTCTTACTTTGCAAGAATCTCCTTGGTCATCATTGAACAGCGTTATAAGTTCATCATCGTAAGAATACAAACACCGTGGGGAACCGTCGCTTAGGAATGCATATGTTACAAAGACTCCCTCTCTTGCACATTTAAAGGTGTTTGGAATGATAAGATTGTCACAGTCAAAAAAGTTCATCCTCTTTTCCTGGACAATCTATTCACCCATTGCAAACATCATGGATATTTATGTTAACCCCCGTGCAAAGTAGGCCACCAGTACCCTCATTGTTAAGATCACGTGATGGTACAATTGGAACTTGTATAGGTTTTCTTCTGTGAATGTACTATTTCATCATGTGACTGCATGTTGTGTATGAGCAAAGAGAACTAGATTCATCTGAACCATCTGCACAGTCAGTGTGACAATCACAGATCTTCGAGAATGGAACACAACCACCGACATGACATTGAAAATAGAATTGAGAACAAGAGCAATATGGAAGTG
>CM032661.1:43338922-43353777 GCA_019095985.1 Streblospio benedicti
ATGTTTTAAAAAAAAACTTAAACCCCCAAACCCTTTTTTTAAAATTTTTAAAATTTTAGTTTTAAAAACGGGTTTGGTGCTTTTTTTAAAAATTTTAAAAATTTGGTGGCCCTTTATTTTTAAAAAATTGTTTTTTTTTACTATTTTAAAAGAAAATTTAAAAATTTTTTAAAAAAAAATTTTTTGAGTTTAAATTTAAACAAATGTTTAAAGTTTTTGTTTAAAAATTGGGTTTTTTAAAAAAATACTTTAAACCAAATAAAACCATCAAAAATTTAAGGTTGGTATTTTAAAATAAAATTTTATTCAGAAATGAAATAATGCTTAAAAATACTATAAATATAAATAAACTTATAAAAATAATATATAAATTATAATATATAAATTATATATATAAGTTTTATGGGGGAATATTGCAAAATATAAATTTAAAAACCTAAATAAAAGAAATAATTACCTTAATTATAAAAAATATTTGAAAAATGAGGCCTTATATATATATATATATATATATATATATATATATATATATATATAGCATATATATATATATATATATATATATATATATATATATATATATATATATATATATATATATATATATATATAGATTAAATTAACATTTATTTATATTTACTGAACAGTTTCGTGCTAACAGCACTCATCAGAATATATAAAAAAGCAAAATCATGTAATTTATGTCTTAAGTACAAAAAACAATTATTATATGTAAAACCTTATTTAGCCACAATCAATAGAAATGAACTAGTCAGTGCTTGTAGACACAGGAGAAAATATTTACTTTATAATTATAATTACCATACCTAATAAATTGTGCCTGTGTCAGTGTTACTTGAATATTATATATGTAGTATGTGGGTGATGTACGTAACTGTGACGTACCCCGTAAGTAAATCTAAATCTATATATTGATCAGTTTCTTTGTACTTGATAACATAGTACAGTTGTTCTTTGAAGTACTGCCATGTAGATCTAAATAAATTTGCTGCAAATGAGGCCAGATTTGTACAATCAGACTTATACATATTACTGCCTGCCTTTCTCTTAAAATTAACATCTACATATAGAATACGATAAACTACCTTTGACCGTCCACTCGGCGGTAGCTTGTTCGGTCGGAGCCGCACTTGTCCAAGGATTCATCAAGCACGTAGCGACCGTTGATGAGGTCAGGCCACTGCTGAGCGTTTATAGCCTCAATGCATTTTCCTTGCTCTTGCAGGTGGAGAGAAGTGAATTATGTTATAGGACTTACAGGAAGATTAACATGCAAGGTAATATAATGGTCAGATCCCAGCTTGAACATTTTCCAGGGTCCCAAAATTTCGCTGAGCCGACTCGGTGACGTTCACAATTTTACTTTGAGAAACACCACACCAAAACCACACAAAAACAACATGAGATATTGGCCAGGAAGGTTGTAATAATAATAAATAGCAGTGTCATGCTTAGAAAATATCATTTTAACATAACAATTAGGTAACAATTGAACAACAATTTTGTATACATATTAATTCTTAGAGAAAATTTCAAGCTGATGCTGTATTCAACAGCGTATCAGATAAATCTCTAACAATATAAATTACTGGATACTACATGTGTATCTTCGTTGGTGTATCCAAATCCCATACTAAAAATTACAATACAGATAATATTAGTAATCTAATACCAGTTGCCTTGGTGTATCAAAAAATATACCTACATGGATTGACATGGCGCCAAGGAAATTACCTTACATTGCAGTTATTAAATTGCAAGTATGAATTGAAATTTAAAGTTGAGCCATCGACCAATTATTTGAATATATCCATCGGAAAACCCAAACAAACCATAGGGATTTTTTTACTGGTGAATTTATCCATTCCACCAGCTGTTTATATGAAAGGTGGCTAAATGGCTAAATTTCCAAATCTGTTAAGGTGAAGTCACCACGTGAACGTGCTAAGTGGAGTGAAAGATTATTTGGCACAAAAATGGTAGATCTATGCATACTGGCTTTTTCTTTAATAGTCATTACTTGGTATGAACTTGCAATGAAATTACACTACAGATGTCCTGGGGAAACACATACTATCAAGTGCTGCTGATTGCAGCTAGGGTTTACTACAAATTACTGCAATTTGTGGTCTGCTATTTCGCCATCTGCACTGTATTGTATATGAAAACCACTCACCTGTTTCATTTTGCCCGGCAACTACTCCTACAGCCACCAAGCCCAAGAGAAGCACTCTCACATTCGGCATGTTCGCTGCGTTCACGATGAGGTCCAATGTGTGAGTGCCGCATCACAGCCAATATATAGTAAAGTTGGGATGATGCAACATTCACAACAGGTGCCATTGACAGATTTTCGACCTTTGCCTACCATAATATTCCATTAAATTGTCACCATATAATTTTATCAAATTTTATGTTTCAAAATCAATACTTAATAATGAACTTTCTGTACGTGTTTTGATATTGCCATATGGATAGATAGAATGTTTTTTATTGACAAGTGTTACATTTGTAATTATAATATAGTTGCAAAATACATATTTATACGTGTAGCACCCACCCCTATAGGCTTAATTGTCACAATTTTGATTTCAGAAAAATTATGAATAAATACCCAAGATAACAAAAAACACATAATCCCTATCAGAAAAATACATTCATTTATGTTTATATATACAAATGCGTTAACATATATTCAACTATATGCATGCACATTATTAAGAATACTATATATATTGTAAAACAATAATTATCTAGCAGATTGGCCAATAGTGGAATGAAAAGTTGAACGTGGATATGAGTTCGTATGAGCGTGCACATTATTATCGACGTGGAGTATTGTATACAATCTGCCCACAGTGGTTCAAAGGTCAAACATTTATTGCCTAGTGGGTCAGAGGTCTCACTGCCAAATGGCGCAATGTGAAAATAAAATGCGGGATATAATAGGTATTTACGATGAAAACAGTTCAGCAAAAACACTCAAAAACAATGCATGAAACATTGGCTCAAGCCAAAGGTCCAGTCCATTATCGTAGGTAATAAGCCTGGCATACAATAATCAATATTCCCATGATTGTTCAGCGCAACAAACAACTTTTGTACACGTAATCTAAATGAGTTTTTTTAATTTTGTAAATATTTATGTGATGTAACATGTTGATTTTAATGCTATTATTCTGTGCACTGTATGTGAAAATTTCAAATGTTTACATGTTTTTTGCGGATTGTGTTAGGTATAAGTTTTTATTAGCGTGAACTAAGTTAGTCCTCCTATGTAGATTGCCCCCTGTGTGTGTAAGGTGGACCACACCACACGTGTGTGTGTGTGTGTGTGTGTGTGTGTGTGTGTGTGTGTGTGTGTGTGTGTGTGTGTGTGTGTGTGTGTGTGTGTGTGTGTGTGTGTGTGTGTGTGTGTGTGTGTGTGTGTGTGTGTGTGTGTGTGTGTGTGTGTGTGTGTGTGTGTGTGTGTGTGTGTGTGTGTGTGTGTGTGTGTGTGTGTGTGTGTGTGTGTGTGTGTGTGTGTGTGTGTGTGTGTGTGTGTGTGTGTGTGTGTGTGTGTGTGTGTGTGTGTGTGTGTGTGTGTGTGTGTGTGTGTGTGTGTGTGTGTGTGTGTGTGTGTGTGTGTGTGTGTGTGTGTGTGTGTGTGTGTGTGTGTGTTAGCTGGGGTGCGGTGGGGGGTGCAGTGTCTCAGAGTATTGCAGTGAGTACGGACGTGCCCAGAAACTGGGTGTCTTTTTTCCACATTTTTGGTATATATTCTGGGTGTGTTTTTCACATTTTAGTATATTGATGTCACATCTTTCTCGGATATTGGTATATTATGTCTCATTTTTATCATATATATTGTGGGTCACGTTTTCTCAAAATAGGTATATTAGTGGGTGTCTGTACCTAGCTCGTCTGTACCCATTTTGTGACCCAGACCCCCACCCCGTTTATAGCCAGCAAATAGCAGGAGTCTGTGCGTCGCTATGTGCCACTGACAGCAAGTAAGGAAGCAAGGAATATAGTCACAACGTGATAATCTATCTGTTTAAGTCTTTTTTTTAAATGTGATATTATTTCAATAAGATAGATTTGTTTTTCACTTTTTCTTAAAAACCAGGAGACAGACTGTCAGCCGTCAACCCCACAAGTGAAAGGAGACAGAAAATATGTTGAGGCATGAAAACTCGCTAATTTTTACTAGTTTATATTAAACTTAGTGCTGCAATTATTAGGTGGAAAGAAAGTGTATGGCACACAAATTGAGAATATATAAAACTTGTGTCACTTTGTTAAATAGATATCTTCTGTCGATCACCCTTATTATTAGTAAACATTGAAGGGTGAAATGGCCACACACAGTATATAGCCGTGATTCAAAACCCTAAATATTCATGGAAGTTGGTCACAAAATCTGACCAATCACAAGCCTTAGTGCCAAAACGTTCAATGAAGTCCAATGTAAGATTCTTTTACAGAACCAACCTCGAGTTCATGATTGCTTCTACGTCAGAATGACGTCACGCTCGAAAGAGGAAAAAGTGAGCGTGACGTCATTCTGACGTAGTAATCAATCATGAACTCTCGAATCCAAATTTAATGTCGTGTGCTTCGCACACTTATTAAATTTCAAATTTTACAAGGCCAAGTAAAAAAAAAAGAAGCATTGATTTTGTTTTTGATTCCTGTCTCGGATGAGGAATTTCTCCACTTAATTCACTGATTGATATTGTAACACAGAATATATGTGCGGCGTAAAAGAGATTCCCGTAGACTGACGATGCACTGTAGTAAGAGTACTCCCGAGTCCCGATTGTTTATGCAACGATTCACATAGTACTTTTGATAAGTAATCAAATTATATATTAAACAAGACTGTCTAGAACTCTGTGTTTGAGGTCATCAACGCTACTGAAATGGCTGAGCATTAGTCAATGGACTCTTGTATATTAAAATATAGAACTTTTATTCAAACAATTATAAAGGTAATAACATAATCAGGTAAATTCGTGGTCAAATAACATACACACAACTATTCCTAAATTGATCAATATAAACATATTGTATTTTGGCAACATTACAAAAAGCAAGAAGTATAATTGTGGTGAGATCCCACGAACCATTCATACAATCATCATCAAATCATAATGGTCTACTATTAATGTTTAACATCTAGTTGTATTGTAGACCCTACAATATTTTGTGTTCCTAATTCAAAGGAAAAAAACCATTGAGCTCTAAATTATTCCAAAGGCAATAAGATAGAGCAAAAGAAAAAACACTATATGATATTGATTTATATCTGAACCTTCAAATATTGGATTCTACATGAAACTATGTGCACGGAGCTTATAAAGAAAACAAATGAAATGCTGTAAAATAAATAATAACTAATTTTCATAAATATTGACCACCCAAAAATTCATGTTTTCTCTATCATTCCTTTGCATAGAATATTTTTACATCCACAGGCATATCATCACATCTTAGACAGTTTCCCAATTCTTTTACCCCAAAGACGATTGTCCACTCTGCTATGAAACACAGTACCACAAGATATTCTTTATTTACAACCCATCATAATGATTTACACAGTCAGCTCATTCAATGCTGTAGAGGTTTTCGTTTAAGATCATTGCTAAAGCTAGACTACGGAGACGTCTCCCTCCATTCCTGACTGTGATGCACTGGCTGACACCTCGTCACTCGAGGCGATGCTTATACCACAAGTTGAGCAATGTTTGTGCACTGACGCGGCTGGCGACGGCGAGGCGACAGTGGTGGGAGAAGTGACTACGGTCGGGGAGGCTACTGGGGTGGGCTCCATCGAGGTTTCCATTGAGGTTTCATCATTGTCATCATCATCAACAGCAGGGGGCTGCTCTTCATTCACAAGCAACACGTTATCCTCCTTTTTCTTTTTGTGTCTCATTGCAAGGAACGCAATTATGGCTATGAGTGCTAGGAGTACCAGCAAGCTGATGAGACTGATACCTATCACCGATGCACTAACTGTGGCACCAAACACAGACTTGCCGACAGCAATGCCCGAGCCTACTGGTTTGTAAGCAAATGTCTTGGATTCTGTAACCAACACATCTTCCTGGTATAGTAGAACTCTATATGTGTACTCGTACGATGACTCTGGATCCACCAACACAGATGTGGTGCCTGCAGGCACGTCCTTTGTTTTGCATTCATAGTCAGGAGTGCAGTATTCCACCACTGCACGGTCATAGTCATTGCCCAAGTCGTCCCACGTAAGCCTCACCTGGCCCTCCTCCTCTGTGAACTCTATTTCTTCAGGAGGAGGTGGCAAATTTCGGGTGCGACACTTGAGGGCCACAGATTTAGTAGATTTGTCCTCCGCCTGTACCTGGTATGTAGATGCTGGCTTAAGTCTGTCTATCACCACATCAACCTTTTTGCCCGGACCAGGGTTGGGAATCTCCTCTCTGAATACCTCCCACTTTGTTTGCCCTGCTACTCGGTAAGCCACGGTGTACTTTGGACTTGTATTACTATCATGCACCCAGCCCACGTGCATGCTGTAGGCAGTTGGCTTTGTGTAAAGAATAGTCCATGATTCGTCCAGCTTTTTGTCGAGCCTCAATTCCATAACTACTTCTTTGAAACCCGTGGGACTTGTCAGAATCACTCTATAGTTTCCGAACCCATGGGTTTGCGACGGTGTGACTTCGTGGTGTGTTGTGTATTTGTCTGGCCCGATTTTGGTCCATGTACCTTCACTCATCTTCTTATCATCAACTTCTTGGTCATACACCCATGTGACAGACGTTGGTTCGGGGTAGGCGTAGAATTCTACACTGAGTTCGACAGGTTTGTTCACTTCACCTTCCACTTGAACCGGGGGGTTTATGGGCACAGGAATGTACCTCACCTGCACCTCTTTGTTGGTGCTGGCTGCAACGCCACCATCATTCTGAGCATAACATACATAAGTGCCAGCATCATTGTAACTCGCATTGCTAATGACCACATCTTGGCCTGGGATTTTACGTTCCAATTTAGTAAGCTTGGAGATAAACGTCCATGTGTAAGTGTAGCTATCTGGTACTCCACCTGTTGCCAAGGCGTGCAGTATCAACGCTTTCCCTTCCTGCACAGCACCTTCCGGATCTACAACGACATCCACACCACTTGCCTCCCTCACCGAGTTGGAACAGTCCTCACCCATGAAGCCTGACGCGCACTTGCACGAGTAGGAGTTAACAGCATCAGTGCACGCACCACCATTCTTACAAGGACTGCTGGCACATTCGTCAATCTCTTCCTGGCAGCGTAGGCCACTGTAGCCACCGACGCAGCGACAGCCAAAACCATCCAGGAGGTTGTTGTCATCATAGCAGACAGCTCCGTTTTGGCATTTAGTATTGTCACATTTGTTGTTGTCGACAGTGCATGTGGGTCCTGCATATCCAGCCACGCATGTGCATGTGTACATGTCTCCATTCTCAACACATGTGCCTCCATTTGCGCATGGGCGTGAGTTACACGCTGTTTCCATGGCACATGTGACTCCTTTGTAGCCGGCCGCACACGTGCATGAATAGCTGGCCATGCCGTTAGTGCACTTTCCGCCGTTCAGACAGGGATTACTTTCACATTCATTGATGTCGATATTACATGATGCACCTGTGTAGCCAGACTTACAGACGCAGCTGTAGCCATTTACACTATCTTTACATTCAATGCTATTGGAGCCACACGGATAACTGGCACACTCATCAATGTCGGACTCGCATCTTGTCCCAGTCATTCCGGGTCGGCAAGTACATTGGTAATTCCTCAGCTCTTGCATATGGCACTGTGTCAAGTACATGTCTTGTGAGCAAGTCTTTCTGACTTCAATGTCTTTAGCAGTGCAGCGGCAGGGCACATCCCCCAGAAGACTTTGGCAAGTTGAACCACTCACACATGGATTGTAAATGCATAGGTTAATATCAGTGGTCAAACCTCGGCCCACGATGTCAACCTCGTCAAACTTCAATTCTTGCTGCATACCAGTGTTAGCCCTTCTAATCACTGCATATTGTGCAAGCATTACATCACCTGCATTGCAATAATATTCTGATTGATGTGGCATATACTCCCGAGTTTCTAATTCGCACAGGTCTCCTATGCCCGGCTTGGAGCCTGGCGTGTATTCCTTAAGTCCCGCCACTGACATACCAGGTGATATTTCTGCCGCCTTCTCCCACGTCTGGTATCCCACAGTGACAATCATGAGGACATAGACATGTTGAAGGTCGACTACCATCCATGGCTCTTGTTCTGGCATGCCGCGGTATAGAGCATTATCGGCAAAATAGATATTTCGTTTGCTTTCTTCCCCAGAGGAAACGTACACTGGCGCGCCGATGGCAAGATTCGCATACTTACACTGGTGAGTGGCATCGCCTACCCATGTACTCTGCGAACTGCATCTAAGAGTGGCCTTTCGTGCCTCCACACTACTGCGATTGTAACTGGTGCCATTGTACTTGCATGTGTAGATAGCCTCATCTCCTTCATTAATACCTGTCCTCCAGAAGACCTCATTTGGTGCACGTTTTCTTGGCTCGGGGCAGACGGCCTTGGCATCGGTGCCTTGGGTCGGGGCCAAGGCGATCAGCAGCCATAGTGCGAGCACGTGACCAGGCATCAGCACCCACACTCACGCAATCTGGAATCAATTAACAATAGTGTATAACTCCAAATAAAGTGTCTACTATAACATGACATGATGTCTAGAAATAAATCATTTTCCGATATCTGAACGTTCATAGAGACCACCAAAAACGTTCATAAAGAGATCGCTCTGTACAGTAACAAGCCTGCATGTAGTCTTCATAACAAGGTTTTTCTAGATGTATATACACATATTACGTAATGTATTCGCTAAATATGTGTGAACTATTTTTATAAAGTTAGAAGGAACTTAAAAAGCAATTTAACAATTAAACAAACATTTTCGTTAACAAAATATTCTAGAACAGGAGTTTGCAGAATAAAACATCATTTTATCACTGGGCATCAGACTAAATATAAAAAATAGCAGACAAAACATAAACATAACAGAAATAAAAATAAAATAACAAAACTATTATAATTGCTGAAGAGTCATGTTACATGTTTAGATAGAGGTAAAACATGTGGATTGCGGATAACTACACATGATGAATGTGGTAGTTTAAAAAAAAAGAGTAATCATTTTTTCTATATACTAAAGAGTTCTGTGAACAACTAGGCTGTAATTAGGAATTCTCTTAATGCAGCAATTGCAAATGAACGTTCTGTGGCCGTCAAGATTATTGACTTACTATATTAGATAAGTTCGAGATTACAAGGTCTATGTGGATTTACGGCCTTGAAATGCAAATTTTAGATATAAATGGTCGTGCCAAGTACAAAATTGTATCAACTATAGGAACATAATTTATTATTTTATTACACTGGGTTGCTGATTTCCACACAGCGCGTCGCCACAGTACAGTGTTACTACTAGACGGTGGCGACGCCAAGCGAAGGTTCGGAAGCCTCGTTAAAAGGCGTGTCCAGTGTAGAGGAGAGCCACACCTCTGCACGCAAAAGAACTCACCTAGTTTGAAAACTACAGCTAGTGTGATCCCCCACCCCTGAGGCTCAGTTGGCTACCTAGCCTGCCTCTGGAGAGGTACATGTACAAACACCACGTGGCCTCCCATTCACGCGTTGCCTCATAAGAGGAGGCCAGTCTCTCATCTGAGACTGGCTTACTTGTGAATTACATATCCAGATCCTGATCCATATCCAGATGTCCGAAAATACGTAGCTTGTCTTGTGTAGAAAAGGGTACATCACGGTAGTGTTCGCGGTCAGCCAAATTGGCTGTTCTCTATCATTCCATTCATAATTACTAATTTATTCGAAACAGAAAACTGTAGACTCTCGTCTAGTCTGTACACTGAAGAAGAAAAGGACATAGGTGTGACAATAGACTCAAAACTAGAATTTGATAAACACATCAGTGAAAAAGTAAACAAGGCCAATAGCACCTTTGCCCTTATAAGAAGAGCCTATATGTTCCTGGATAAAGACACATTTATACCTCTATATAAGTCACTTGTGCGCAGTCATTTGGATTATGCCAATTCTGTATGGCGACCCCTTAAACAGAAACATATTGATAGTATTGAAAATGTTCAAAGAAGAGCCACTAAGCAGCTACCAGGGATGAAGGACTTAAGTTACGAAGATAGACTCAGAGCTCTTGATCTACACTCACTAGCATATCGACACATAGGCCTACGTGGAGATATGATAGAGGTATTGGGCATAATATATATGATAAAGAAACTACAGGATTTTTAAAAACCAGAGAACAACAGGATGTGAGAACAGGGTCACGGGGTCACAAGTTTAAACTGTATCACCAACATTCCAACCACAGCTTGAGAAAGAACAGCTTTTCCCTGAGAGTCGCACACATATGGGACAAATTACCACAGGAAGTCGCTGAAGCCCCCAGTATAAACTCATTCAAGAGAAGACTTGATAAGCACTGGAAGAATGAAGAACTAGTCTACAACTACAAAGCGCCTATATCCGGAAGTCGCCGAAAGTTTAGACTGGAAGATGACGCCGAGCTGTCTGAAGAGGCCCTGTAGGCCTGTAGACAGAAAATATCCTGCGGTATCCTGAGGTACACAACTTTGCTCGTACGGAAACAAATCGTTATAACTTGAGTTTGAGACGTTTATTGAGATTTCACAATGTATTTACCGATTAAGAATACGAACGTACCTTCTATGGAGCAGGTCAATCATTATCGTCGTGAGGCATGGTGGACGTTTTGAGGATTAAATGATTGTTTACATTGTGCATCATTTTCTATGTAGTCTTGTTGTAAATCATTTACGTGCTACGTCGACGTGAGTTTGAAACGCGCACGTCTTATGTTTTACGTATGCAGTATCACGAATGACGTATTATGCTCACGTGTTATTGCATATGAATTACACCATTCATAGCAGCACAATCCAAACCAACCTCCAACAGGGAATCATAACGTCCTCTTTCAGCGAGACGACGGATTGCTTCCCTGCAACAGGGAGAATCCATCTTGTTTTGATAGATTAATGCCCCAAAATGGAGATACGTCAGCCGTACGTTCACAGTAGTGCGTTTGACGTAAGATGCATTTGCCAGTCAAATAAACGCTCCTGTACTGGATGATTAATATGTTGTAGTATTTTATTTTATGGTTAATTATTTTTTATAATCCGTCAAATATATGAGAGGGATATATCAGCTGTCGTGTGTTTGTTATTTTAGAATGGTCATGTGGCAGTCTGAAAACAGTTTATTGCAGATATTTTGGGTTTGAATGATGATCTTAGATCTATATTTATTATGGGGGTGAAGGGTGATGAAAAAATGAAACTATTATGTCATGGTTTTCAATATTTGTTTGAAAATTTCACTCCACCGTACATTTGATATCTTGTGAGAAATGTGCTAAAATTTTGCAAAACATAAGGCTTAAGGTGCAGATTTTCCACCGTACATTTGATATCTTGTGAGAAATGTGCTAAAATTTTGCAAAACATAAGGCTTAAGGTGCAGATTTTCCAATCTGAAGAAAACGTATCTTAATGATTTCAATGAGTCAATATCAGGGTTGCCATAAAAAGTCAGGAACGAAATTCCCTGATTTTTCCGTGAAGAAAATAAATGTTTTTTTGTGATGTGATGACTTTTAACTGATTTTTTATTCATGCTGATACATGTAAAAACATTCTCAGATTTGCATGTTTTTTTTTAAATGATGTGCTCCATGAACATAATTTCAAAATTCCCTGATTTTTAGCACTTTTTGTATTTCCCCCTGATTCAAAATGAAATTCCTTGATTTTTCCCTGATCTTGAAATTTTTTTCATTTTCCCTGATTTTTCCCTGATGTAACGCAACCCTGAATATGTATTGTGTTCATATTTACCAATTCATATATCTATACATTGTGTATATACATAATATTTAATAACAGATTCTTACTTGATTGAAATAAACATAACTATTTTATTTAATACCCAAATTTATTGATGCTAGTATAACTCAAAACATGTTGAACCTCAGGAATTACATTCGTGATGCATATATTTCATGTAGCACCATCATAAATACATTCTTGAAAAGTGCCTACACTTTAACTTTGAGATACAACGCAGGGATACAACAATGCTACAATAATTACCATAATAATAACTAACATAATTGTTCAATCCTGAATAGAATGCACATTTCACTATACAACTTGCTGTCCGAAAGAAAGAAGATAATATCTATGTCCTCTTTTATTTTTACAGAGGCCCTAGGTAAAGGAAGCTAGATAACTTACTCACTAGCAAATCACAAACAGTTTATATGCATGAAACATTGTTATGTACATGTATTTATGAAAAAATATTAATTATTACTATACACAGACACGTGGTACATAAGTTTTATATATTCATAGTCACAGGAATATTTTACTCACAAGAATTTAATAAAGAACATATGTTATGGCTCAAGATATCTGATATTAGAACGTCTAGGGTATGATCAAAGTAGTAGGATTTATTCATCTCAAATCTTATAATTATTTATTTTTTATAACACAACTCAAATACCTGACTCTCATTTTAAATCTACAATAATGAATTGTTTCAATACAAAACACAAATAGCTAAAATAAAAAATACTTTACACAAGATTGCCTTGAATGTTCTGACACAATTGCGACCGGAACACTGTTTACGGAAAACTTTCCACTCAGATCAAATGTTTCCAGTCCAAACATTCCCAAGGTTCGAGGGGAAATGCTTGACCTTTACAAAGTCAATCCAAAGTTTCCATCATCTAATAGTTTCACAACCCATCAAAAAATCGAAATGATATATCTCCTCCCCCAATGCTCTGTGTGATTTCACATGTCTTCAAAGTTCCAGTCCACAACTTTTCAAACAAATGCTTCTCAGGCGACAATTTACAATCCCCGGCGCTTTTGTTCGATAATTCGGTCCTTGCTGTACACATTTAAATCAATTTAGAATTCACTTAATAAAGGGCATGAAGATGAAATATAGAATATTGGCAAAAGATGCATGAAATATCAAACTTAATGACAAGGATGCATGAAATATCAAACTAACTGGCAAGATGAACAAATCAAACTCTTCAAACTAATTCACAAACTGAAACTCAAACAATGCTCTTCTTAGCTGCCTTTATATATACTCTGCAAACCAATCAGATGTGCCTTAACAAATTATGTAATGTAGTGAGAACATTCAATTCTAGAACAATACACATTATTCTTAACAAATTTGTTTCAAACGGTTCATTCCACATTCTAGATACTAAACAAAATAATCATGAACCTTTGTTTCTGCATACCACATGCATTTATCCATTTTTGATACAGTTCTAGATTAACATAATTTACCCATGAAAATAAATTCATTACCAAAAGATCTTTTTAAAAACGTACTGTATCACTATACAAAATGTTTATGTCGATTTAATTTATGAATTTTGTGGGGTAGCAAACATTAATAGATACACAGAATCATGACTTTAAACATATAGCACATGCAACCTTAGTTTTGATTAGTTCTGATGATTCTAATTTGCTTTTCAAAGTGGCCCATGTAGCCATACCATACATGGCATACCATATATGAGTAAAAAAGATGACCAAAGGCACAATCTCATACGCCAAAAAAATGATGAAGGTGCCAAAAGTGGTCTTCTTGCTCCAAGCAACACATAGATTGTTTTGGTGGAAAAGTTTGAATTGCAGTACAATAAGATTATTGACAATGTTATCCATGAATCCGTGGTTCTAAAAATATTCCAGAGGGAATTTTGTCTTATAAAAGTTAACTAGAAACTGTATATCTGTGAAGCACTTGTTCATTTCTTCAAAGTGTACACCACCCAATAGACTGCTGGAATTTGAAGAGATGACAGTTTTTCATCTGTAAAATTTGAAAAAAATATCTTTATACATGAGAAAGTTTTGCTGATGCTTGACATTATACGGTATCTTTTTAAATGCATGTAAATGCAGTTTAATATCTATATTGGTAATTTCAGATGTAATTGAAGCAAATCATCTATATATGCCTACAATAGCTAAATTTATTTTCAAACATTCCTAACTTTCAATCCATTTCAGAACATTTCAAAAGTGACTGAAGCAAATAATTAAACAAATAATTTTTCAACATTCCTCTTTTTTCTACTTGTTAATAAGACCTTTCTTGACTTCCTTGTGGCATGAAGAAACATTAATTCCCACTTACTTTTTAAACCTAGCCAGGTAAAAGTTGTGTACTTAATAACAGGGTCAGGATAAGTCCTGGAAAAAATGTACTTATCCTCCGTACACAAACCGTATGCCAAATTGACAAGAATTGCTACTTGTCAAAAGGACGTGTTGCTAAAACTTTTTACTTGTCCTCCACAAGTTTTTACTAGCCAATACAAGCACACAGTGACTAATCTTGACCCAGTATACTAAAACATGATATAATGTGTCAACTTTTGTGTGCTGTATTAAAAACATAACATACTTAAATATAGGACAGGACTGGTGGCCAGAACTTGGATGGATCAATCTTTCACACAGATAGAGAGTAATTACCCAGTCATTAAGGCCCTGTAATACATATATATTTAAAATTAAAAAAATACAAAGAAAAGTGAACAATTTTATGAAAATGGCATATTTTCACTTTTGCCAGAAACAATTGGACATTTTAAACATTCATAAATTGAGAATAGGTCCTGTGAAAAAACTACAACAACAAAAGGGTTT
>CM032661.1:43353877-43381386 GCA_019095985.1 Streblospio benedicti
AGACATTAAATAGTGGTAGCATATAGTATTCTTCATCAAAGCTATCACGTTGAATTTGTGTAGTTAATTAATGAACATTTCGTACCAAATTCTCGGTAACCCTGGAATCTTGTCTCTACAAACGCCGATATATATATGAAGATATCTGCCCTCTGAGAAAAAGCTTATTAGGGTTTTGTTTTACTTTGTTGATGAATTATCAAAGTGTTATGTATTGATTGTAAAAAAAAAAACTTTCAGAAAATCAGTAAATTTCCAAACTTACAATGCCTGTAAAAAGAAAAATTAACTAGTTAATAAAAAATGAGGCACTCATTTTTGACAATAAAATAAATTTTGTAACAGAATAGTATTTTCGATGATTACATTTTTTTTTTTATTCATAAGATACACTAGACAAAGTAGTAACGTTTGCACTAATTGTACATGTACCTATGATCAAGTGGATAACTATGGATGAAGAAGACAAGATTACCTTCGAAGTATCCCACTTGTCAAACGCGGTGACCTCTCCACTGCCCACCTGCCCTGTATGAGCGGCGTCACACTCACAGCCTGGAACATTAATACAGCAATCCATGCATTTGTTATGTTTACTAGCTCCTCTTTAATAGTCATTACTTGGTATGAACTTGCAATGAAATTACACTACAGATGTCCTGGGGAAACATATACTATCAAGTGCTGCTGATTGCAGCTAGGGTTTACTACAAATTACTGCAATTTGTGGTCTGCTATTTCGCCATCTACACTGTATTGTATATGAAAACCACTCACCTGTTTCATCTTGCCCGGCAACTACTCCTACAGCCACCAAGCCCAAGAGAAGCACTCTCACATTCGGCATGTTCGCTGCGTTCACGATGAGGTCCAATGTGTGAGTGCCGCATCACAGCCAATATATAGTAAAGTTGGGATGATGCAACATTCACAACAGGTGCCATTGACAGATTTGCGATCTTTGCCTACCATAATATCCCATTAAATTGTCACCATATAATTTTATCAAATTTTATGTTTCAAAATCAGTACAATGAACTTTCTGTACGTGTTTTGATATTGCCATATGGATAGATAGAATGTTTTTTATTGACAAATGTTACATTTGTAATTATAATATAGTTGCAAAATACATATTTATACGTGTAACACCCAGCCCTATAGGTTTAATTGTCACAATTTTAATTTCAGAAAAATATGAATAAATATTCAAGATAACAAAAAACACATACGTAAACTTATAAATCCCTATCAGAAAAATACATTGAGTTATGTTTATATGTACAAACGCATTAACATATATTCAATAATATGTATGCACATTATTAAGAATAATATATATATTGTAAAAAAAAAAATTATCAAGCAGATTGGCCAATAGTGGAATGAAAAGTTGAAAGTGGATATGAATTCGTATGAGCGTCCACATTATTATCGACGTAGAGTATTGTACACAATCTGCCCACAATGGTTCAAAGGTCAAACATTTATTGTCTTGTGGGTCAGGGGTCTTACTGACACATGGCGCAATGTGAAAATAAAATGTGTGATATAATAGGTATTTACGATGAAAACAGTTCAGCAAAAACACTCAAAAACAATGCATGAAACATTGGCTCCAGCCAAAGGTCCAGTCCATTATCGTAAGTAATAAGCCTGGCATACAATATTCAATATTCCCATGATTGTTCAGCGCAACAAACAACTTTTGTACACGTAATCTAAATGAGTTTTTGAATTTTGTAAATATTTATGTGATGTAACATGTTGATTTTAATGCTATTGTTCTGTGCACTGTATGTGAAAATTTCAAATGTTTACAAGTTTTTGCAGATTGTGTTAGGTATAATTTTTATTAGCGTGAACTAAGTTAGTCCTCCTATGTAGATTACCCCCCCCCCGCAAGGTGGACCACACCACACGTATGTGTGTGGGTGTGTGTGTGTGTGTGTGTGTGTGTGTGTGTGTGTGTGTGTGTGTGTGTGTGTGTGTGTGTGTGTGTGTGTGTGTGTGTGTGTGTGTGTGTGTGTGTGTGTGTGTGTGTGTGTGTGTGTGTGTGTGTGTGTGTGTGTGTGTGTGTGTGTGTGTGTGGGTGTGTGTTAGCTGGGGTGCGGGTGGCAATGTCTCAGAGTATTGCAGTGAGTGCGGACGTGCCCAGAAACAGGGTGCCTTTTTTTCCACATTTTTGGTATATTCTGGGTGTATTTTTCACATTTTAGTATATTGATGTCACATCTTTCTCGGATATTGGTATATTATGTCTTATTTTTATCATATATATTGTGGGTCACGTTTTCTCAAAATAGGTATATTAGTGGGTGTCTGTCCCTAGCTCGTCTGTACCCATTTTGTGACCCAGACCCCCACCCCGTTTATAGCCAGCAAATAGCAGGAGTCTGTGCGTCGCTATGTGCCACTGACAGCAGGTAAGGAAGCAGGGAATATAGTCACAACGTGATAATCTATCTGTTTAAGTCCTTTTTAAATGTGATATTATTTCAATAAGATAGATTTGTTTTTCACTTTTTCTTAAAAACCAGGAAACAGACTGTCAGCAGTCAACCCCAAAAGTGAAAGGAGACAGAAAATATGTTGAGGCATGAAAACACGCTAATTTTTACTAGTTTATATTAAACTTAGTGCTGCAATTATTATGTGGAAGTAAAGTGTAAGGCACATAAATTAAGAAAATATAAAACTTGTGTCACTTTGTTAAATAGATATCTTCTGTCGATCACCCTTATTATTAGTAAACATTGAAGGGGGGAATGGCCACACACAGTATATAGCCGTGATTCAAAACCATAAATATTCATGGAAGTTGGTCACAAAATCCGACCAATCACAAGCCTTAGAGCCAAAACGTTCAATGAAATCTAATGTAAGATTTTACAAGGCCAAGTAAGAAAAAAACAAGTATTGATTTTGTTTTTGATTCATGTCTCGGATGAGAAATTTCTCCAATTAATTCACTGGTTGATATTGTAACACAGAATATATGTGCGCTGTAAAAGAGATTCCCGTAGACTGACGATGTACTGTAGTAAGAATACTCCCGAGTCCCGATTGTTTATGCAACGATTCACATAGTACTTTTGATAAGTAATCAAATTATATATTAAACAAGACTGTCTAGAACTCTGTGTTTGAGCTCATCAACGCTACTGAAATGGCTGAGCATTAGTGAATGGACTCTTGTATATTAAAATATAGAACTTTTATTCAAACAATTATAAAGGTAAAAACATAATCAGGTAAATTCGTGGTCAAATAACATACACACAGCTATTCCTAAATTGATCAATATAAACCTATTGTATTTTGGCAACATTACAAAAAGCAAGAAGTATAATTGTGGTGAGATCCCACGAACCATTCATACAATCATCATCAAATCATAATGGCATGCGAAGAAAAAGTTAACCGACCCCCCCCCATCAACATTTTAAAAAGTTGAGTGACGCCCTCCCACCCTCCACTAAAGAAAAAATCCTCTATATAGTCATTGCATTGCTAAAAGAAAATATTTGATATACCGTAGCGTGATAAAAAAAAAGTTCAGCCCCCCCCGCCTAAAGGGTATCAGAAAAGTTGGGCAACCCCCCACCCCCACCCCAAAGTTTTTGGACGACCTTCCCTTGAACCATCATTTATGATCGTTCCCTTAGTGCGTATACAATGTGTCTAATCAAACATATTGTAATCAAAATGTCATGGGATCATTCAAAACACCTGGATATGCACCCCAAATTGACGTTGTCAGGACGGGAGGATTCGAATCGGCAGTCTGCATATGATAATGAGGTGCACAAACGATAAACACCAGAAAGTTTTTAAAAAGTCGAAAAAAGTGGAGAGATAAAAGGGCTACGGTCACTTGTGCAGATAGGACACCACTCGTGCATAGCTAGTGTTATCTTCTCACTAAATCGGACTGTTACCTGTCAAGAAAAGCAACATAGTTCCATAATGGATTCCAATGTATCCCGCCCGAGGTCTGTTGAGCTCAAAAACATTCCGAATAGTTCCGAGTAATCTTAAAGACCTTATATTAACTTTCTTTGCATCATATGATTAACAAGCCACAGGAAACCATACAAAATGACATATAACGGCTGGGATAAGGAATATATTTAATCCAAGATAACAGAGACAGTTGGGGCACACAGGTCAAGTGAGGATTGGGGACGTTATGATGCAAGCGAGATTTATATGTTTACAAGAAATCTTTAAAATAAGGTACAGATGTGCGTTGTGCTGCGCAGCCAAGTCTGCCATTCTATCATTCCGTGCAAAAATCACCGCCAATAACCCACGCTGATTGGTCAAGCAGGCGTGTCAATTATACGATATGCACGTTGCTAAGGGAAGATATGCACGCTGCTAAGGGCTGTAACGCACATGCGCGGAAATTGGCACAGTAAACGTTTTGACACATCTTCCGACTTCCAACTAATATTTGACAAACTTATTTTTGTAGGATTTATTATTTCTTCGTGTCAAATCAATTGCATATTGGTCCTTTACCATTCACAAATGTTTTTATATTGGATAATTTCGAAAGTACGCCAAATTCGAAGGTTTTACCTGAATAACAGCCGCTGACTTCGCATGGTCGAAATGGCAATGAGAACGTTATGATATGATTTATTTCAAAATAAAAACGAATTACACACTCATTTAGTGTGGATTTTAGTCATGATAGAATGGTATTCGACCACTCGATTGTCGTCTCAATCGTGAAATTGAGCATGCTGACGTCTGATTGACACGAACGCAGTGAGTGTCAATCAGACGTCAGCATGCTCAATTTCACGATTGACCCTCCAATCTCGTTGTCAAATCCTACAATATCGTCCAGAGAGCAAAAAAGTGAGTTTATTTCATGTATAAATAGGTGTAAAATCCACTACATATACTGCAAATCTAGTAATGTACTATGCAAGTGCCGGCTACAAAGTATTAGGTGGCCTATTAAATTTTGCCTTTGAAAATTATTAGCTCAGCTGTGTGCTGTGCAATGAAGTTTTTACTTGTCTCCTGTAGGCCTAATGAACACAGGGCAGGCAAAGTGAGGCTGGAGACTCTGCAACCACCACCTGATATCCTGATGACACAGGTTAAGAAACTGTTGCCAGGGGTTCTTGAGGCCACAGTTGAGACCGGCAAGGCCAATGGAAAATATGTTTCCATACCATGGATACCCCTCATCCCTTCCGACATGCCCTTTGAGTTCAAGCGCTTCCAGTTCCATGAAGTGCCATAAAATCTGTTCCTCACATGTTTACCAGGGGTAGCAGAAGCTGGTGGGAGGGATATTAGAGGGATCAATCATTGCCATATATGTGCATGTACTGTGTATATGGCTATGACTTATGCCGATGGGAGGAAGGTGATGGAGGTATATTCTTTCCGTCACAGACCTGTATTCTGATGGGAGCTGGTATGAGGGAAGGGGTGCAGAGGGAAGGATGGGAAGGAGCAGGATTTAATGTGTTCCGGATCTCTTCTGTTCAACCCAAGCAGCGCCGGGTATTCAGCTAGTTGTAAAAATATATTAGATGTACTGCATCTTCATCAATCTGTACCTAACGATATGGCTATGTGTACATTTTGTGTTCAAACATATTTCAAAAACGTTTTAAAAAAATCTGTGTATGTGATGGAGCATTTTTCAAAGTGAATTACATATAAATCATGACTATGAGGTGATTTTCACTATTTCATGAAAATATGTAAGGCTTCACTCTTAATTCGTTCTTTGCTCAACTAGGGAACATTGCTGTTGTCTCCAAACCCCTTTACCTTCTCACCTTCCCTCCCACCCTTTAGACACAAAACTTTTTTCATGATTGAGTAACAGCGTATATCAAACTTCTGTCAACACTTCCTAATGCTGAAGAGATACCGAATTCGCTATCGTTTCAGGGAATAAGCAAGACTGCGCTTATGGCATTAGCTACGTTAGATACACATTGAAATTTAATTTGAATATAATTGCACTATGGGTCCACACAAGTGTTTCTCAAAATATTATATTCATTCAACTGGATTGCACAAAGCTAGTTTTATCTAACCGAAACCCATCCAGCAGCAGGTTGAATGTATGCAATAGTTAGTGTTATGCGAAAATATTGTTCAATGCATATTATCAAAATGAAATAAAAGTTGTCATTAATGAACCCATTTTTGATTTTTGAGAATTAATGATATTTGTGTGGCACTGAAATTGCTTGTTAGACCATTAAAAATGAAAGCACTTCCCACGTACATGTAGTTGTTACAAAGTGCCATCGACCACCACAGGTAGATAAATGTTGAAATTACCAATTTGCAATATTGGAATGGTATTGAAACCCCATAACCACGTTGTATATGTGGCAAGTAGCATTAAAATTCAATAATGTGGTCATACAGAGGCGTAACAGGGCAGCTCACTCATGGGCATGAGCAAATGGAAGTTGTGCTGATAGCATAATTGTTTACATAGGCACCTCACGTAGGGAAGATGAAACTGTTACTAGGTGTTCAAAATCAAAGGATATTGGGAGATTGGTTACTGATGATCTGAGGTCAATCAGATAGTGAGGGTCATGAACTGTGGAGGGATCGTTAGGCGAGGGCTCGGCAAGATTAGAGACACATGACAGGTCGTTGATTGCACGTGTGAGGTCTACATGTGAAGAAGAGGCAGGAAGTGACGATGGTTGTGAGATAGGATGGGAACTGAGGTGGTGAGAAATGGACTGTCACTGCTAAGGAGTTTGACGCAGACTGCCTTCAGATACATGGTATGTATCGCAGAGATGGGTCGGTCATATGGAGAAGCGAAATGATTGAAACCCTTCAATGGCATAAATGAAAATTGACTGACCCCCACCCATTGGCTTCAACATACATTGCGTGCCCCCATGCCCCCCCCCACCCCCGAGCCAATTACCTCACAAGTTCATTGCCGTACAGTCTGTTATAACAATACAAATCATTTTGCACATTTTGTACCATGCAAGATATGCAGATAAAATATCATAGAAGACATACACTGTTGTATTCTCAACAACTTTCATATCAGATATGACAAAAACCCTTTAAATAGTTTTATTCATGAAGAAATCATCCCTATAATTGCAAAAGAAATTCACTGTCAGATAGAGGTTTTTGGAAACGGGGCGAGTGGGCACACGTACAGGATTTCACGGATTTCCAACCAGATAAGGGTCACAGATATAGAATCCCACAAAAAGGAAATTTTAGTGGTGAAAATGGATCTGCCTATGTAAAAAGGTTCACAAAATATTTGATTAGGGAACATCATAATTGACGATACCGGGTGGTCGTCCTTTTTTGGGGGCTCGAAGAAAAAGTTAACTGACCCCCCTATCCACATTTCAATAGGTTGAGAGACCCCCCCCCCCACGCTAAAGCAAAATTCCTCCACATAGTCATTGCATTCAATTTTTGGACAATTGCTAAAAGAAAATATTTGAAAAAACAAACAAACCATAGCTTGATAAAAAAGCTCAGCAACCCTCCCAAAAGGAATTAGAAAAGTTGGATGACCCCCCCCCCTTCCCCTTCACCCACACTTCTATGGACGATACCCACAGAGTTATTATTCATGATCATTCCCTTAGGGCGCAGAGCTCAGAATTTACTGATGATGAAAGCGAGTAAGAGTTACAAGATTACTAGTGGATTGTGCATTCCTATATTGACAAATGCAATATTCAACTGACTTAATATGTCGAATATATATTGACTTTGAGGTGGATAGATTAATATTAATTACAGAAACCGGCTGTTACCTACTTTTGGCCACCATTCCCTACGAATCTCGGACGTTTATCCCCCTTTGCTCTAATCAGTGGCGTTTCAGGGCTTTTAAATGAATGTCCTAATAGGCTATAAATAGGGCATGTGTCATAAATATCATTTCCCATGAAACAGATTTTTCAAACGCAAATATCCAACCACAGTGTAAAAAGATAAATGGAAAACTATTCTGCAACACGTAATAATGATGATATTCATTTGCAATCAAACAATCAATTCAATATGTATTTAGATGACTAGAACTACATTGACACCCGGTCATTGACAGCAGGCTTTTCAAACTATATGGTCTTTTTCAACTCCCCAGGGAGTATGCAGCATGTCAGAGGAGTAAGCAGCAAGTCATCACAACCATGGAGCAGACGTGTTCTTTCCAATCAATTAGCATTCATTTGTCTAGCCTGACTATTTAGCATGTAGGTGGCATGGAGTAATGCGTCACTGGAATCACAACCATGACCTTCTATTCACGAGTCCAACTCTCTATCCACTCAGCCACATCAGCACATATGTAATTTATGTTTTAGGTGGTGTAACTACTTTTAATTTCAATTATGTTTCAGGTGATGTTAGTATATTAAATGCATTTAGGCAGATCCAGGTTTTTGGAAAAGGGGGGGGGGCACTTATGGAAAGGGGGGCGCACTTAATGATTTCATCAAAAACCCTACGAAAATGAAGTATTTTGGTAGGAAAAGGGGGGGGCGCCCCTGCGGCCCCCTGGATCTGCCTATGGGTATGCTCAGTGAGTACAAAATGGGCGGTGTTCAAATATTTGTGAAATAGGGAAGGGGGGGGGTCCTAAATAAGGTTAATGCCAGAATAGGGGGTCTTAAATATTGGTACTTAAAACTATCCATTAAATCTGTATGAAACTTGAAGGCAACAACACAATATCATCATGCTTCAGTTTACTTATACAGCAGTTAACATATTCATCAAATAAAAATTGAGAAATTAGGGGGTCTTTGGGCTGCGAACAAATATGAGTCTTAGATATTTTGTAATCTCAAAATTGGGGTTCTTGATGCTGAGCATATATCGTCATTGCTGTCAATGTGAAACTCACTAATTATTCACCATTGTTAAGCTACACGTACATACGATATTGAGAACTCTAGCTTTAATGGTCGTGCATGGTGTATATGTGGAAATATAACAAGCACAAATATTTGCAAATCTTTGGTTTATTGTTTTAATTAGTTCAGATATCGTAGGCCTACTTTTGAAATTGCATATTGTTCCGAAAATACGAGGATGATTTGCATTTTGTCAAGCAACTTTTTATTATAAAATACAGGGATTTGACTACAATATGTCTGAAAAGAAGTAATACAATTAATTTATCTTGATAAAGGAATGAATGAAACATGAATAATCATGTCAGAGTGTAATAATAATGAATTTCATGAGGCAAATAAATAACAAAAATGCTCATAAATGAAATATTATAATAAACATTTAACAGCATCTTAAGTTTACATAAATATTACCTCAAATATGAAGGTAGGTTAATCAAAAATCCTATATACATCATATAACAATTAATTATACATATCACATAAGATATTTGTGTAGTATTTTCACACATATACAATTACAAAGCTACCATAGTATAAAATATGTACAACATTACAGCAAACCAACGTTCTGTTAATGCACAGGTTGATATTACAGTAGAACCTCTTTATCAAGACCACCAACTGAACTCCCTATAAATGCTCATCATGAGCAGGTGAAAACAATGTTCAGGTCCTAGGAGGAATGTTCTTATTATAGAGGCGGCCTTTTCATAGAGGTGGTCTTCATGGGAGGTTCTACTGCAGCAGTATATATGATTAAAGTCTATAGTTTGCTACTAATAGTCCTTGCAGGTGGAGTGGTGATGAAGGGAGACGAGACTGGAGTCAAAGTGAAAGTCACAGTTGTAGAGCAATGCAAGTCCGGTTGTGGCAGAGTAGGCAGAAGTCAGCAAAAAGAAGAGTTATTCTAGTCATCTGCAAGAGAACATATCATTTGTACTATTGCTCACAATGTAGAAAGAATCGCAATAATTCAAGTTTGTGTACTTCTGTTGAGCCTATAGACTTGGTAAAAGAATCCTCAAATATCAATTTCATTTTTCTTGATAGGTCTGTATTGCATGCTATATCTATATAATAAGAAAACTATACATCTCTTTAGCGGTTGAGGTGAAGCGAATTATTAGCTTAAATCCATTCTCAATGATCAAAATGATTACTAGGAGCAGGAAAACCATAAACTTTCCATCTTAGGGATAGGCACTGAGTAGAAAAGGCATAACTCAACACAACTGCATAAATACAACGCGTGTTACTGGTTGCTATGTAAAGTTTTACCAAGCATTGTGTGAATGGCATAGTGCCACTCCCAACCAGGGCCAAATGTAAAATTCCCAGGCTTGATCGCTAAACCACCGGTTCCACATCTCTTTAGGACGCACTTCTCATGTAAAGCACCGTTCAAATAGTCCTCACTAAAACAAAAACATACAGTGTTTTAATTCTTTTAAAGATTGTGAAGCTTTTCTTTGCCTACACATTTGTTTTTGCAGTGATTACAAGCCCCCTAACGATGTTTTAGATCACCGTTTTTAAAATACATGCGTGTAATTTGCCATAGAAAGGATAGCTGTATCTACTTCACTGTACTGTGTATTTTATGTTTTAATTACTTTCTATCTATAAAGTTTTTTTCTGGATTAAGGGATGTTACTTGGAATGGTGGTGTGATGCTAAGTGTCAAATTCTATTTAGTATTTTGTCAATCCCACCTGTAGTTGATGGTATTGCAGCCCGGGGTTTGGCAGCACTCAAATTTGCAGTAAATCAGCGCTCGTCCGTAGGGTCCGTGGCCCAAATATTCACAGTCAGAGTATACGTTTTCTTCGTAGGTGCTCACTTGATGCCATGGACATTCTGGTGGGAATATTCAATAGATCTCAGGTCATATGTCAACCACACGCATACATAGGCATACCTTACGCCCTATCCAACGAGACTGACGGGTTTAACATTGTTTCAATATAAGTGTAGCCCCATTTCAGCAAAAGTGTAGGCCCATCTCAGTATAAATGTACTAACGGAAGATAAGGTCTAAAGATGATGTAGTCATGCTGCAAAATGACCTGAAACACCTAGAAAAGTGGGAACTTGCCTGGAAAATGAATTTTAACCCATCGAAGTGTTTTACCATGAACGTCACTGGAAAAAGAAATCCAATGATTAGTGAATATGTATTGCCGGATTTGGTCCTAGAAAACGTGGGAAAATTCTCCTACTTGGGTGCAGTCATCAGGAAAGACCCCAAATGGAAAGATCATGTCAATACCATTACGACGAAGGCAAATAGAACACTAGGACTAGTCAGTCGGAACATCAAGACTAATAACAAAATTAAAAAAAAAAAAAGCTTTCAACACATTGGTCAGACCAGTGCTGCATTAGTCTGGGACAATCAATGTAGAAAAAATCGCAATGATTCAGATTTGTGTACGTCTGTTGAGCCTAGAAATGATCCCATCACATGAACATTTTGTGTCACTTGTACACCAGGCTTCCTACTCCTCCAAAATGGTAACATTTCTTATGATGGCAATGTTTCAAGCCTCTAAGTTTCCACATGCAAGCATTCAAGAGAGTGTAAGAGAGCTTTTATGATGTTTCAGTGTAATGTTTTAACAATTCAATTACTTTTGGAATCAATTCTCTACTGATTATTTAAAATGACTGACCTAAAAAAAGCAGAAACAAATATTAGTTTAGTTCTGAATATGTAGGTCTACTGCTATGAAGTCAAACGTTTCTTGGAAAGGTTTCTAAAGCCTTTATAAGAATGGAAAGATTACTAGTGAAAACATTAATCATACATTGTATACTATATTCTCTTTTTCGCTGCTTTATTCATCAAACAAATCAAATTAATAAAATATTCTACTAGTTTCGAGATCTGCAGTCTCCTTTTCAATAAAAACAAATGAAATTACATATTAATAACAATATCAAGTCAACATAAATCCCCATAAGTATTTTACATTATCTAATTTCTATATGTTATTCAACGATCTGTATTTACTATGTCTTCTTAACTTTATACATTGTAACTCCCCCCTAATTCCTCAACACTTGAAACATCTATACAATCAGGTTTAAAAACAAAACATAGTTAGAGCTCCTTTAAGTCTGAGAAAAATGAGACCTTGTGCTGCATACCAGGTACAGATGATCGCTTTCAAATAACATTACATTTTGAAAACATTTTTGTTTTTTGGTTTGAAGCTATGTGTAAGTGTAAAAACGAGCAAACCATTTTTCATGAAAATTAAATGCATTATTATGATTGGTTTATATTTGTATGGGTATATACATATATCCGAGTCGTAAGTTGCTCAATTTTTATACGAGTGTTCAGTTGTTGCTGTTTTTCAATTTAAAACAGACAAACTGACTTGGACTTATGTATTGCTATTAGAAGATTCTTTCACCGAGTCTATAGGGCTATATCACATAGCCTCTGCCAGGACTATGTGATATAGCCCTATATATGCTGAAATAATCCATATCAATTTCACTTTCTTGATAGCTTTGTGTTGCATGTTATTTGTATATAATAAGAAAACTATAGATAACTTTTGCAGTTGAATTGAAGGTGATTATGAGCTAAATCTATTCTCAATGATCAAAATGATTACCAGGAGCAGGAAAACCATAAACTTCCCATCTTAGGCTTATATGAGTATGCCATTCCTGTGGGTATAGTCGTACTTTACGTGCAGCCAATGGATACAGCAGATCATTTTTCACAACTGTATTCGTATCCGAGTTAGCAGACAACGTCTGTAAATGAATGAAATACTAACTTTTAACCATCAATAGTGGCATGTTGTTCCTCAGAATCATTTTACTGCATTTGATATTTATAGGTAATCATTACAAAAATAGACATTTTTACTTTGGGTCTGCCGCCCGCCATGTAGAAATGAAAACGACCTTCATCAAGGGAATGGGCAATCCTGTAGCTAGTCACCCATTGCTCAATATCGTCTTGTCTACCTTGTGTTGCAATTGATGTGATGTAAAACGCATCTAAAAGGTCCACCTTGAAATGAAATTTAACCTGTATATAATATAATGCCAATGATTTTATAAATTTATCATTCAAATTAGTGCATTACTGTATTACTGTCAGTGATGTGAAAATGGAAGGAAATCTACACTTTTATGGATCACCCTGAAATGGTGTAATCAACGAGAGCCACAAGAAAATATGTGTAGTCAATGAGAGCTATATTAGAACATTTTACCGTATGTTTGAAGTAAGATGATTGGGACAGGTTATGCTTTGGGACTGTGGACAGTGCATGATATGGTAAAGTTTCTCCAGTCACAGATGCATGCCATCTTTAGCCGTATACAGGAATAGTGTTCAACACACACCCATGGTCTTTGAACGTGTTCATTGTGTTGGTAATGTTTATATACAGTCATTTCTTTATTCACAACACGTTTAAACTTACAAAAATAACACTACTCAACCCTAGTGACATTATGGAGTTGTGTGAATTTATTCTCACGACCACATACTTTCAGTTTAGAGGGAGTATCTACCAACATAAATTCGGTACAGCTATGGGAAGTCCAGTATCCCCAATAGTGGCCAACCTCTATATGGAATTGTTAGAGAACAAAGCCATAGCCACAGCTCCTATAACACGCAAGTCCAAACTGTGGAAGAGGTATGTAGATGACATTCTGGAGCAAATCAAAGCGGGTGAAACACGTAACCTCACAGACCATCGTAACACTGGTCATGATACAGGTTGTATCAAGTTCATACATGAGGAGGAAAGTGATGGCACGATTCCTTTTTTGGACACCCTCATTAGTGCGTAAGCCAGACAGGACAGTGAAGTTATTAGTATACAGGAAGAAAACACATACTGACCAGTATTTGCACTTTACTTCCCATCACCCACTACAACACAAGCTTGGAGTTATCCGTACCCTGTTTGACAGATGCGTGGACATTGTCTCTAAGAAGAAGATAGGAGGAAAGAGGAACAGCACGTGGTTGAGGCCTTGAAACGGTGTACCCAGAATGGTCTTTCCGAAGAATGAAGAAACAGTTGTCTACCAAGCTTGAAAGGAAGAGAGAGAAGAACAGAAGTAAAGAAGGTGAAAGATCCAGAGGACAGGTCATACTTCCATACGTGAAGGGTGTCACGGAAGGTGTGTCTAGGATCTTCAACAAACATTCGGTTTCAACAGCAGTGAAACCATTACAGACCCTTAGAAACATACTAGTACATCCTAAGGATAAAGTAGACTCACTGGATAGGAGTGAGATAGTGTACAGGATACCTTGTAGGTCATGTGATACAGTGTACATTGGTGAGACGGGTAGAAAGTTGGGCACAAGAGTGAAAGAGCATGTAAAATATGTGGATACCAACAGGAAGAAGGCATACACTAGATCTTCGAAGAAGGAATCTCTGACTGAAATAAACAAGAGTGTGGTAACGCATCATGTCATTCAACCAACATAATCATGACATAGATTGGGACAGTGTGTGTGGGATAGACAGATAGAGCGATTTGAAGACGAGTACGATTAAGCAGGCGGTACACATCCGCACCAACAGGCAGGTCTTGAACCGGGACAAGGGGGCCCACCAGCCCTCAGGAGTGTATGACCCACTTCTCGGCGGCGACGGCCGAGATGATTGACCGCCTGTCATGTGCAGTTGGTCATTCTGAAGATGTCAGCAGAAGGTGATGTAACTGTTACTGATATTTTTGTAAGTTTAAACGTGTTGTGAATAAAGAAATGACTGTACACACGCATGGTGCATGCACTGGTGAAATAGTAAGATGTGATAGACTGGTTCAGATACCTCAGAATGACAGAACATTGATACATGGAATCCAATCACTTATTTTAAATTTAATTGTTTATATTGTTATCTAAAATTATCTAAATTATATCTAAATTATATTTGGTTCATGAATGTGTTAAACTTTGTCCCGTAGTGTGCACTCTGTCTTCATTCTTCATGTCCTAAGTGTTTCTGAGCGTATAGGACAGGAGGACCACATATTGCTTGTACATGAGCCTCCAGAGGCAGGTTATATAGACATACTACGAACGATAATAGGGTGCATCCAGTAATTCTTACACGACGCAAAACTTCCATTCTATCACTCTGTGCAGTTATCATCGCCAATAACCCATTCTAATTGGTCAAGACGCGTGCTAAATTATACGATTTACTGCACGCTAACTTATGCATGCTCTGACCTGAAAAACTAAACCAGGTTGTCGCTTCAAACTAAGCATGATACTGCTATGATAAAATTAAAAAAAAAAAACGAAAACAAAGCAGACACTTGTGTGGATCTTTTTCGTGATAAAATGGTATTTGACCACTCGATTGCCTTGACAATCGTAAATTGTAGCATGCTGATATATGATTGACACTCACTTTTTTGTGTCAATTGCACCTCAGCATGCTAACTTTTACGATTGGCATTCCAATCTCGTGGTCAAATCCTACATTTTCTCCTTCGCGCTTGCTGAATTCCTTCTATGTCCTATTAGAAACATTCTCCAAAGGGTGCCCCAAAAATGTATGACACATGAGAAAATAATCTTTATTCATCAATGTTGAATCGTGACATTGTAATATAGAAAGTTTACTACATGTACTTAGGATGGTTGAAATCTAGAAACACAACATTAATCTACTTTTACTATACGAATAATATTAGTATGTTACCCCTATCCACTGAAATACATCATCGGACATTGCCTGCCATCCCCCAATTCCCACTGTGTCTGCATCTGTATATAAACGGGATCGACTTGGCGAGTGGTCATACGTATCGTGCTGATAGAAACTGCTCTGTTCGAATTGTTCATTTGTCACATTGTACCTGCTGCCATCAATCAAGGCTTCCTCCACAGGCTCTGCAAAATGAGGGAATGTGTGGAATGTATTTCATGGTATTGTTACGATTAGTTAGTCTGGTGAGCACCGTGTCAACCAAAAATGGATCCTGGTCAAACTTGAATACACACAGATCGAAATAGAATAGCTGGAGTCGATAAAATGGGAGCATATGTCTTTCAAGAAATCCAATTCCCAATCGAATCCAATTGATCTCTTTCTCATACAGGTGAACATTTTACCAATGTTTACATTTATTGCAGTTTATTACATCCCAGATAGCGGGTGTTTATGTTCGCATAGTCTGTATAATTATGATGAGCTATGAATGCTTATGATTGTAATTTAAAATAATAACTACATGTCGAAAAATCGGTGCTATGCCATTAGTCCGACGACCCATTGATCCGAAGGTCCATTGGTCCGAAATTTATCGAATTAGCATTGTATTTAAGCGCCTATCACTGCAAGCATGACATATTCACTCACTCATCCCCTACCTTATCACACATTTTATATATAGGTTTATAGTTATTCTTCAAAAACTGGTTGATTGTTATCAAAGAAAATCTAAAAGACACCCTTGAATTTTTAAATTATGGTTGCAGTTGAAATGAATAATAGTATATCTAATTTGCCAAAAATATCACATTTTATTGCATAAGAAATTGTCTGGGTAGATTATTATTCAAAATACCGATTATTATTCTTTTAAATATTAAGTCACAATGCACCAACACTATTGCTACCATGCTGATTTTAGATGGAAAAGCTTCGTTTATATAACACAGTCACTTTGAATCCCGGGGAAGGGGTGGGGGCTCTTCGGTTGGCTATCAGACGGGGATGCCCCCCCCCGAAAATTTTTCGTACGCAATTTCATAGGTAACTTTCATCAAAAACCCTATTTCACTGCTGGAAATGACAAAACTCTACGTATTTCATAACTGCATTGTGTAAAGACAAGCAATTGAACTGAGAGGAAAGCAACAAACATCCAATTGGCAAATGAGAAGCCTTAGTCTACTTGCCAGTCCATAAGGGCCTGTAGTGAACCCGGAAGTTGAGACTACCAAAAGGTTTTTTGGATGATTTGGCATCTGTAGGCCCCATAGAGCTCAAATCCACCGGATGCTAAGAAATCTATCTTGGGCAACAATTTTTATGGCCATTTTTCAAAATGGCCGCCATGAAAATGATGAAAACGGCTAAAAATGACTATAGAACCCACAAAAACATAATATTGGTGTCAAATTGATGAGTAATCGGTAAGCTGTAAGGTTTTTACATAACAAAGTATAAATAAACAGGTGGCCATCTTTTTTTTTCAAAATGGCCGCCATTATGAAAACTTGCCACCAAAACGTGCCACAGGAGAGAAAATTCATTGTATTTGTCTTTGTTTCCAGACTATGTTGCTGTCTATTGATTTTAAACTTTGATATAAATATGGACTAAGAATAAGTCAATAAAATAATCAATAAATCAATATGTTAGTGCAATCATGAATTAAGGGAAGAAGAGCCAAGGGTGCCGCAGTTAGAGTCGGGAGCTGTGGGGGGAACCGAGCCGGAAGGCCGGAACCCTCAGTGAAAACGGAGTCTCTGGACAAGACAAACCAGGTTCACGACGGTATGCAGGAAGACGATCTTGACTCGGGAAAGGAGGTCCTTCCGCGAGGTCAGGCAGCAGCGAAATTGTGGAATAGGTGGTTTTCGCTCTGTCAGTGGGACCGCCAAGAAGACAAAATGGGTGGATCGACTGAGCGAGTTTTCTTCCTGGGACCTGTATGCAATGTGGAACCCGGGGAGAGACTTGAGCTCAGAGTGGAATGGTGCGAAGAAGTGGGAACGCCAGGGTATCATCTACGTTTGGATACTGCCAAAAGGGATCCTGATTGACCTACTCAAGACGAACCAGGCTGACATTGAGAAGAAATTGGCTGAAGGGGAATTCCCAACGCTATAAAGATGCGGCGCGAGTGGACCTCTATATTGAAGTCCCTCCTGGTAGAGACGCAACCCGGCCAGCGAGCTGAGATGTGGAGGCAGACGAGCAGAGTGCTGGACAACTGGCACTAACATCCCCAGTTACGATTCACGCCAACCTTGCCGCTCTGGTGTCGGTAGCGATTCACCTTGGACAGCGCCTTTGAAGAAACGCCTGGTGCCCAAGCCAAAAGAAGGAGAAGCGATGGGACTATGGTGTTCGCGTTCCCCTAACAAGCAAGTACCAGTCCTATGAAAGCAAGCAGTCAGGACAGCATGGCCCTGCGGGGGTTGCACTCAGGGGGTCGAAGGATCCCGAAAAATAACGTGGGGCAAGGCGAAAGTGCCAACCAAGCCCGGCCGACACGATTTGTCCGCTGTTATTACTAGTCACCGTGTGTTGACGCAGCGGAGCAGCAATGGTGCAGGAAGCCAGCGGTCCCAAGTCGAGTGTGACGATGCTAAATTCCGATAGAATACTCCGACAGCGGTGAGGGAGCCAGCAGTCCCAACAAGAATCTCCAGATGTTCAACAAGCCTGATTCAACTCAGACTTGGTTGGATTTCCTGCAGCATTTGGTGGAGATCCTGCAGATGTACAACATCAACGAATTAGAATGGGCAGGTTGACTGATAGATCGACTGTCCGGAAAAAAAGGGTAGAGTGCGCTACTCAATTTGACAGTGGAAGAGAGAAAATGACTGGGCCACCCCTTGTGTCAGCGCTGAACTCGTACTTTCACATGGGAAGTACCAGACATACAGGAATAAGGGAATGACAAACGACACTAGCAGCTCGAACGAGAGTATATACTATATATTATTATATTAACTTCCTATATGTTATTTGTAAATTAACTTTACGTTTTATATATTATCACTGTAATATATTTTCTTTCCTTGAAAAGACTTAAGTTGAAAATGTACATTGGGAAAATAAAAAACCAGGAAAGCCAGTCAATCGCTTTATTCTATATCATATCTTGGTAGAGAATTGAACAATATTCTTTATATATATATATATATATATATATATATATGAGTATTACGCCCCTTATATATATATATATAGCACTCTATATAGGTATATTGCCAATGCCTTGTGCCGCTCACTGCTCGTCAGTTTGAGCACTGTATATGTGCTGCAGGGGTCTGGCTTAATATGGATATAGAGCTTACACTTTTGTTGCCACCAGTCCCAAAGCTCATTAATATATATATTGCACTTGATGAGTCCCAATGGGATGATGAAACAGTACTGTCAGTAATATTTAAACAGGATATATATACTTTCTTAATATATAAATAAATTTATAAATAGGTCCAGCGACAATATATATATATATATATATATATATATATATATATCTATATATCGAATACGATAAACTACCTTTGCGGATCAAGCACGTAGCGACCGTTGATGAGGTCAGGCCACTGCTGAGCGTTTATAGCCTCAATGCATTTTCCTTGCTCTTGCAGGTGGAGAGAAGTGAATTATGTTATAGGACTTACAGGAAGATTAACATGCAAGGTAATATAATGGTCAGATCCCAGCTTGAACATTTTCCAGGGTCCCAGAATTTTGCTGAGCTGACCCGGTGACGTTCACAATTTTACTTTGAGAAACACCACACCAAAACCACACAAAAACAACATGAGATATTGGCCAGGAAGGTTATAATAATAATAAATAACAGTGTCATGCTTAGAAAATATCATTTCAACGTTACAATTAGGTAACCATTGAACAACAATTTTGTATACATATTAATTCTTAGAGAAAATTTCAAGCTGATGCTGTATTCAACAGCGTATCAGATAAATCTCTAACAATATAAATTACTGGATACTACATGTGTATCTTCGTTGGTGTATCCAAATCCCATACTAAAAATTACAATACAGATAATATTAGTAATCTAATACCAGTTGCCTTGGTGTATCAAAAAATATACCTACATGGATTAAAATGGCGCCAAGGAAATTACCTAACTTTGCAGTTATTAAATTGCAAGTATGAATTGAAATTTAAAGTTGAGCCATCGGCCAATTCTTTGAATGTATTCATCGGAAAACCCAAACAAACCATAGGGATTTTTTTACTGGTGAATTTATCCATTCCACCAGCTGTTTATATGAAAGGTGGCTAAATGGCTAAATTTCCAAATCTGTTAAGGTGAAGTCACCACGTGAACGTGCTAAGTGGAGTGAAAGATTATTTGGCACAAAAATGGTAGATCTATGCATAATGGCTTTTTCTCTAAAGGCTTGTTATCTAAGTTTCGACAAGCTTATAAGTGTGTTTGTTAGAAATACAGAACAATGATAGTTTGGAAGCTAAAAATGGCTTATGTTATTGAATATCATCAAACGAATATTTTCTTGCAGAAGAAAAAAATGTGGAGCAGTAATATCACATAAATAAAATTAAAATACACTACAAAAAATCTCATTGAATTATTTTAGTTAAAGTGCTGATTACCAACATTCTACCTTCAAACAAACAAAAATCAAATGTCAAACTATCTAAAGTCGTTGGAACTACATCCTTTTATATAAACAAAATAAATATTTTTATGTAAATTCTTGTATTTGTTGATTGCAATATAAAGTGCAAATCTTATTTCAGCTGTCACTAATTTATACCCGTGTGGTCAAAGAGGCACGCTGAGAAACACATTGAATCACTCCACTTACATAATCGTATAAATAGATCCCAATTAAATCATTGGTGAAAGCCATTGACTTAGCATGTAAAAGTAAAATCTAAGGGAGGAAATGTTAGTGTCCATGTAAATGGGAACACAATGCCCTCCATGCGCATAGAAAAATACATATTTGGTGAGCATTACAGCATTTTATTTTCAAGCACCCATGTCCTGACGACACTTGCCCACGTCATGACAGCACCACCACCCATCCTGAAAGCACCCTGACAGCATCCCCATACACACAACATCCAAGATCAAGCCAAGGCGTTATTCATTGAGAGGCAGTTTTTGACTATGTAAACATGGCAGGGTGACCATCCTCTGTAATAGCCAGTGAAAATCAAAGGCATTTTGATTTCCCCCCTAACATTGGCTATAAGTATTTTTATTTATAGAGTACAAACTACAAACACATGAATAATGTCAACACATTAACTGCACAGCAAACATAAGCATCAGGTATGATTCATTAGCGGAGGTTTTCAGAACCATATAACAACAGTCGATGATGAAAAGAAGGTCAAGACACCAACCATCCATAAATAAAGGCCACTCCGCAATGTCTGCATTTTGACACCACCCAACCACTTCCTGATATACCTGGGATGAGACAGGTACTTTAAATTTGCCCCTTAACATAGAGTTTTCATACCTGCTGGGCATCACAGAATGCCATTTTATAGCTGCTGGACAGTGAAAAGTAAGCATTACTTTCTGACATGTTAAGTGAATTGTGATGTAGTAAAATTATGTATAAATTATGGACATATATATCGAAACGTATTAATATAATGGCACAGTTAAATCAATGTTAGATGTCATCACTAAACCATATTGCGGCAGGGGGTGGGGATTGTTAGACCGCAAAATATAACCAACGCAAAATATAACCAGTTATGATTTGCGTTAACGCAAACTATAACCACAGCCCTAAAAATGAATCGGGTGACGCAAAATATAACCTCTGCCGCAAAATATATAATAATATAATAACCAATAATATAATAACCAATGTGTAGCCAGTCTCAATTCGAATCTCGTCAAGTGGTAAGTTCATTCATTCTTAAGCTAATTGTTTTCATGTGATCAATATCGACTTGTTAAATCAGGTTGCCCCCATCCAGAGCTATCAAAATATAAATGTAAATGTCTGGTTCTGGTATTTCCCCCCAAAGGATCAGCCGACTCTACATCTACACCACGTCATTGGAATCCTTGTCACACTATATCTTTCTCAACTCCCTAGGGAGCATACAGCACAGTTGCTACTGTAGTGAGGCGTGCTATTCACTCACATTAGCGTTCACGCGCCTGATCTGTACCTATTTAACATGTGTGTACCACGGACCAGTGTGCAACCTGTTAGATGTAAGTCTGCTCAACACTTGCCACCAGACCTGACCAGGATTCGAACCCACGACCTTCTGGTCACGTATCCAACTCCCTATCCACTCGGCCACGGAAGCAAATAATTAATGTCTGGTTGTCTTCCATCATCAAGTGCAGTAAATTGGGTGTCATTTAGGTGTGCACCTAACACACCAAATTAAACTAAGTTTGTACATTTGATTCCAAACGTCACCCTATTGCCACCAACCACGCCAATAGACGGCTGGGGCCGGTTGCACAAAGCCATTTTACGTTCACGATCATGTGTTTTACGGTCGTGTCAGTATTGTTTTGTAAAATTTCAGTACGTTGCACTAAAAAAGAATACGATATTGTAGATCGTATAATTGCAGTTTTCATTCGTAAAAAAAATCACGAATATCGTAAGAAAATGACCGGGCTAAAAGGTAGCGCCAGTGGCGTGGATTTGTTCTCGTTTGTGTTATATTTGTCGTTTGTAAATGAAATATTCATAATATTGGTTTGATTGAACATTAACATGCACAAAATGGAAGCCTCTATTGAAGGGAGTATATAGCCTCGATGAAAATCCGTTCACCAACATTTTTATTCCCTAAATCACAATTTTCATGTACAGCGTTCTTATAATGCCATAGTTGAATACATGGTGCTAGAAAAGATGGTCTTACTATAGAGGTGGTCATTTTGGAGAGGTGGTGTTTTAAGATTTGCGTTGATATTGTAGTTTTCATTAAGAAGTATTGATTTATCTATGTATGTCAATCAGATTATTTTGATTTACTCTTTTAAATGCATTAATTCATTAGCAGACATCGACTCTGAAAGACAGTGGTTTGATGTACAATGACTATAATTAGATGTACAAGATTAGTACAGTTCGTACAGTAGAACCTGCAATTAAGTCCAACTCTCTAATCAGACTATGTCTTGCAGTCCCAAGTCTTCATAAAGAGGTCGACGGTCAACACACTCCATAAAGAGACCACCTATAAATTAAAATAGCTTGGTGGTAACAATATCTGTTCTACTGTATTCTATCAATGATAGAAATATGAGCTATTTGAAATAAGTTTGCGGGTATATTCTGCCCCCCCACCCCCACCCCTATTGGTCTCTTTTAGCATGCACTAATCGTAGTCTGCATGGGTTTTGAATGTGGAATTGATAGTAAACATGCCAAAAATTCTAGGACAATAAGGTATTTTGGTGATAAAGGGGGCATACAAACCCTCGCCCCCCACCCATCCACCCACCCACCGCGGATATGCATGTGGTATTGATGGAAGGTTAACACAGGATCTTTTAAAATTGAAATGAAAGCCTTTAAGAGTCGAACAAGAGGGAAACAAGTTGCTTATAAAGTCAGTTCCATTTGCGATACTGTACTACATTTTGCGATCGTAAATTCACGCGATGATACTGCTTTGACAACTACGAACATTTGGCTTTGTGCAACGCACGTAACGACCATCATTTTCGTATCGTTACTCGTTTCGTGATCGTAAATTTTTGTGATTCGTATTTCGTGATTTGTTTGTGCAACCGGCCCCTGGTTTACGCTTTGCGACTATAGTTTACATGACACATACTCATACACCAGAGGGTAAACTTGAGTGCATAATGTCTAAATCTTGTTTAAAATAGGTAAGTTTACTGTTGCATTTGTGTGGGTTGTGTATGAGTAAAATATTGGCAACACATCTGTAGAATGTGAAGCCTTTACATATGCAGACATTTTGTTTGATCTTAGGGTGTCTTGTGGTCAAACTCGGTGCCCGCATTTTGGTTTACAATGTGATGAGACACAATAATATCTGTAGCCCTAGTTGAGCTAAGTATATAATGACTGTAACCACCAAATTCTCCACCTGTGGTTTAGGAAGCCGTACGCCCCCCCCCCCCGGCCCTGTGCGTGTCCTCTCTTAACAGCATGAATTGCAATTCTATTTGTCGTAGCACGTGACGCGGGAGCCCACAGGCTGAAGAGAATCAAAATAACATCTTCCGAGAGGTGATAACAATTATTGGGCTAGAACCAGGAAGAAGTGTGTCGTTTTGTTCAGGAAGACAGCATTAATCACGGAGCATCGTGAACAACCGAACTGTTGGAATAGATGCTTCTGTTTCATGGTTCTATTGCTTAAAACCCACTTTACACTACAGCGAATTTCACCTACGTAGCCCTACGTGCACTGGCGAACTGGCAAATTCGTCAGGAAATTTTGAACAAGTTCAAAAATTTTGAACCAACATTCAGTTTGGTTAAAGTTTGCTTCAAATAGTTGTGCTGCATCTGCAGATCGCAGAACATTCGCACATATAAGTAACACTTCGTTTGCCTCAACAACTTGTCGTACCATGCAGTTTTACTACGTTCAATGCTGCGGAAGTACGCCCAAGTTGACGACGTGACATAATACGTGCAGATGCGTTGCACGGGTTCGCCCATGATTGCTCAAGTGTAAAGCGGGTTTTATATTGTAACGGCAATGGCCACAGTTAGGCAAAAAGACAAAAACATCCAGAAGTCAGCCATTAACAAATAAACCCCCCAGACCACTCAATATTTGAGACCAGAACACCCACGACCCACCTCGAAATGACACTAAGCACTAAACATTGGATGACTCGAGTAAACATATCTGATACCGTCGTAGGTTAGTAAAACAAAAACACTCTCTACTGTATGGTTAAAATAACATACATTTGCTCTGGTTATATTTTGGGGCAGAGGTTATATTTTGCATCCATTCTCGGGTGTGTGGTTACGTTTTGCGTTAACGTAAAACATAACTGGTTATATTTTGCGGCTGGTTATATTTTGCAGTCTAACAGGGGGTGTTGAGGCAAAGATGACGCATCACTTACCGGGGGGGGGGTGCTACAAAGATGACGAAAGTTGACAAGAGGGGTAAGGGGTAAAAAGGGCAGAAATGAGGTGACGTCATTTGTGAACGATCCCCAAGAGCTACAGTGTTTGACATTCAATAGTTTTTGACAGGCCACCTTGAATATTTATGCCATGGTGTAATGTTACCAGTGCGATCCATATGCGGAATTCTGTTCTCTTATACGTCATAGTAATACTTATAGATAAGCACGAAGCCAATGGGCCTTCGGACTAATGGGCAGTCCTCAAAAAGTCACAACAGGAGATCTGGTCAATAAACACGGGAATTTAACGTAACGTGATATCGGGCTGAACAAATGAGTTTGTTAAAGTTAACACACCATCCCATTGTTCCACACATTGACTTGTGAACCCCTCCCACCCCCTCCCCTCTTCCCCAAGTTCAATCTTGGCAAAAGGTTCATAGTTGTCACCATGGGATGTTTTTGCAAAATCACAAGGCCTTTAAATGGTCTGACATGAAGCTCTGTTCTAAAGGCTTCTTTATGGTCCATAAATATAGTAGCTAATTGTTCTGCTAAATTGACGTCATTTGCTAAAAGCGCATGGTTTCTAGTTTTAGAACAGCAGTCTACTGTCAGAGCAGTTGTAAAGCTGCTAGTAGGGTACTTTCTCGTTAACGCATGTGATACTGTGTATTTGTAATGGAGAAGCTTTGATCAATATGGCATACTCAATGTATTGGCTAATACTTACCTGGAAAGTCACCCATGCATGCTGCTGCTTCTACAGCTGCTGCTACTGAACACTCTGGTTTTAAAGGCTATAACGGATGTTCGGGGTTGCATATTTAATAGCAGGGGAATTCCTAGCGTTTTGTAAAATACCTTATATCTAGTAGAGCTAGAGGCTGTCACACTTATACTTACTCTTCATCTCTGCACTTGATATATGGTTTACATGGGCGTTTTTTCGTAATGATAGAAGTAAAAAGACCTTGAGTATCAAGGTCAGTTGAATAAACCACCAGCCAATATTATGCAGAGTGTAAAAACTATTAGATATAAGGTTTTTGAAAGACTAATGTAGCTGTAGCTGAAATAATTGCACGCAAATATTGCATTAAACAGGGGAATCGTGTGTTACTCAATCATGGTTTGAGTATGCAATAGGTACATTTTCTCCTCCCTTGCCCTTTCAAACGTATGATAGTAACCTTTTTTTGTACGATTGATTTTGTAAAAAAAAAAAAAATACATCTGAAATAAGTGAAAAACGCTTTAAATGCACCTGGTGTTGTATCGAGTGGAGGAGTTGTTGTAACTGATATCATGCATTCTTGTTTCACATAATGGTTCACTTCATTAGTGTCTTTAATAATTAGTTTAGAAGCATCAGTACTGTGAATCCAACACGAAGATTCCACAAAGTTGAAGTCAATAGCAGAACATGCCGAATTCTGAAAGTGTAAATGATAATGGTAAATAGCAAAGATTCTGCATATTTTGCTATGATCAGTGTTCGATTAAGGGGATGGTGAGTGAGCCACAACAAGGAGTATTCCGAATTTGACCAAAATGTGTACACACACAATTTTTAATGCAAAAACAGCAAATAACAAGGGAACCAATTTACACACTTTTAGCTGGTCCCAGACTTTGCCCAATGTTTTATGACAAGGCACTTGATCAGCATAAGCGAGGGGTATAATATATTTCCAACTTATTCAAGACACAAAATGAATTTTTCAGGGTCTCCAAACTATCTCGTTTTCACATACACACATATTGAAATCTGTAGCGAGTTAACAAACGTCTGGACTCCTATCAAATGACCTCACTTTGAGACATACACGGTGGGAGGGTGGTGGGAGATCGGGGGGGTGAGTAATCCTTAATCGGGTACTGGCCAAATTGATGATAATGACACTAAATGTCTTTGCAATAAATCCATGTTATGTATGGGTAATGTTCGGTAATATACACACCTGTCTACAATCATCTTGACACCCCTCTAGAGTAATCGCTCTTACTCCTGGTAGCGCCAACTGCGTGTTGATTCAAAAATACTTTGAACTCATCACAAGCTGAAATAAATAATGCACACAAATGAGGCATTGTTGTGTATAGGGGATCGTGTGTACGGAGGGGTTTATAAGGAAGTGGGCGGTGTGATAAAAAAAGATCAAAATTCTGAAATAAATGTAATCAAATAGTTTTGAGTTATGAAAATATTCGAGTGGTAAAAAAGTAAATGCAATATCCGACCTGAAATTTATTTCAGGGCATGACTTCAGTAAACTGTAATCCCGCTGATTAAAATGCTAACATTGATATACTATAGGATAATGGCATGTTCGGTTGAGATCACACTATTCTGCACGAGAGTTGTCATTGTTCGCACAAGTGAGCGCTAGCGAACGTGCAGACAAAGACAACTCAAGTGCAGAGATAGCGTGATCTCAACACTAGAACATACCATTGTCCTTTTTCTCACCACTTATCGTGATTTTTAAATAAAGACCATTAGCTGTGTGTCATTTTTGACAAGCATTAACATGCGTGACAGCTCCTATCACCGTGTCACATTTACAATCAGAAAATAGTTCCACAAATCACACTTATTACTCAAACATTTTCACCTCAATGACGCAATATATTTATTTTTCAATTATATGTAACATAAATCTTAATAAAGAATTTTTTACACACTGCAAATCATTATAATAATGGAATAGACGTTACGCATCGTGAAACACCTGTAAGAACTGAAATCAGACGAGGACG